>JAQIXO010000034.1:0-62404 GCA_034700305.1 Protaphorura armata
CGCCAAGCAAAAGGTTAAGTCTGTTGAATTCCTTCCATCCTCTCCTTCCTCTGCTGACTCTTACCAAAATACATACATACAACCAATCAATTCCGCATGTTATTCCGGGTATGACAGCCGGGGTCAATTTAACTTGCACGCACTATATCACTTTGACCCGAAACATTCACACTTACTCCTTCTACGGGTATAACAGGGTAACAGGTTATTGGGTGTCGATCGTCAACACCTCCAGCAGGGCGAGCTCGCGGCTTGGCGTAGAACATCTGCTCTCATGGCGAATCTACTGAAAATAAATTTTGACGAAATTAGAATGGAATGTTGACAATTAATTTTCCCTTGTTTTCTTAACTTAACTTTCTTAACTTCCTTAACTTTATGTCAGTACTCCACTTATACAAATTTTGTCAAACAATGACTGGCCAGACATATTATATTTTGTTCAGAATATATTTTCGATTTCGATAAGGCCCTAAGCTGGCGAAAAACTTTCACATGGCCTCTTTCACAGGACTTTCACAAAACTTTCACAGGAATTTTATTTCACTGCATGAAATACCATTCCAATAAACAAAAACAAACTCTGGAGTTATACTCTGGACTTTAACTCGATGGTTGTATCTTGAGTCATGTGTTGACAGGAATTTCAGATATCACACATTTTCCATATTCATATGAAAGATTATCTCTTTTTTTACGGATGGGGAAACCATCCAACCCTGCATATACATGCAAGAAGACTCACTTCAGGTATGAACGGATGCATTACCAATCCCTGTCACAGTACTTCCAGTGTTTTGCTTTTCTTGACTTACCATGTTAATGTTAATTTGCAAACTTTTGATGGCAGAGATTGATAAATATATTAGTGTAATGAAATATCTTGAAATTATTGCTCTTGATGCTGAGACGTTAACTTTTTTAACATTAAACGCAAAACAGAATTTCTGTCATACCATAGTTGGAGAAATATTTAAAAGATACCCTCTCAAATTGTAGCGGAAATTGAGGATAATCAGGTATGGTTAGAAAAGTTATCGTCGGAGTGATTTTATTCATTATAGAGACGGAATCGTCATGAAGCAGTGGATACAATTACCAGATCTGTAATAGGAAAAGAGCGTAAATAATGTAGTACTTTTTGTCCCAGATTCGTCATGTTCATCTACTGTATGAAAAATAAAAAACATTAAACTTTGCGTTATTAATACGCGTGTCGGATTAGCTGTTAATTAAATTATACTATATTCATAGAATGAACTTGAACATTATACACTTACATTTTAATTGTATACTGCTTACTGGAATTAAAAAAATTACGTCCAGATTGAATAAATCAGATTGGTTTCTTGAAAATTCATAATGCCCCCTTTCCCAGTCCTGTCCAGGTATGGCCGTGTGTAGCAAGAGTTTGAAACTTCTTGAGCATTAGTATAAGTCCAAGTTAACATGTGAAAAGTATATATAAAAAAACTTTTATAAATTATTTAAACTGTATTAGATATATCCTCGCTGCTATGGTATGGTGTTAACATTTTACTTGTTAACTCTTACCTTTATGAGTATACGTACGACGTATACTCAAATAAGCGTACATGATTGAAACTACAGAAGAAGTTTCCTTAAGGGGTTAGTCAGTGGAATATTACATAACATGTCGTGGCAAGACAACGTAACTGCACTGAAGGAGAATGTTCATTGCAAGATGTGAGTGATGTTTGATACGGAAATCCGCGCTGTGTTTAATCTGAATGTACTAACAAAATTAATTACAATGTCTGGTACACCGCACAGAAATTATCGACCTTATGTTTATTCCACTTATATCTAGGAACATGGAAATGCCCAAGGAGTTTGGACAGGCTATTGTAGTAAGGAGAGCCGAAAAGTAAAGGAGAGTTTAAAATGCACAAAGTTTTACCCCCCGTAAGGATGACATAGTAACCGCCAAATGATTGAAATATCTATAGGTAAATTATATTACCGACCAAGTTACTTTTTCAATTTCTAATTTTCAAAAACCGAGAAGGTCATTCACCCCAATGGCAACAAATATGGAATGTCTATAGGCAAATTATCATTGGTCCCGAAACCAGGTTTTCGTAATACATGGGCATGGGATGCGGGACCAGGGTTAAAGAAAAGTTGTTATTTTGGTTGTTTACTAGCTACCGTCTCTCCTCTATAATAGCTTGTCCAACCTCCTTGGAAATGCCCTTGGCTGAGGCGAAAATGACTGAAATTCTGAAAACTGTCGCCGACCAGCCTACATTTTCGGACCAGGGGCTAAGAATTTATAACAATGCTATACTTGAAGCAAACGATGTCACGGGTAAAACACTATTAATTGTGTACAGTATGAACATATAACAAGTTCCCTGCCGCCTAATGTCTTGCGTGCTTTGAGACCTCCTTATATGTTTGCTTTGGGAGCCAGTAGTATTGGTAAGTAAAGACACAGAAATTGACCATATTATTGAGAATAAAATAAAAGGCTATTAATTTTATATTTCACGTTTTAAGCACACCTTCGGTCGGATGGGACGAATTTACACACTTCTAACGAGTGGGCTGAAAATTTGCGTTAACATGATACCCAGTGAACAGGACACGTTCTTAAAGACTGTCCAGGAAAAATTAAAATGGAACATGTCGATGAACGATCCTCACGTGCTGACCAACGGAACTTTAATAATAGAACCTGCCATTTTGACACAATGGGGTATTGGTCACTATGTGGTTAGTGCACCGTAAGATATGTAGTAGACTGAAAGTTAATTTCTTTATTTATTTTAATTGTATTGACACTAGACTTCTATGGAGGAAAACCAGATTATCATACTTGGACCTAATGTACTTTGTGAGTTGGCCCACAGGGAACAATTACCTATCAATTATGCACACCTCTCCCTAAATTCACGACCAGGGGTTGCTGGACACTCAATTTAAATGTATGTGTTCTCCTTCGTGTCCGTTGAAAGAATCCGGGTAAACAAAAAGTACATATAACTTTTTTTGGAAACTTCAAGTTTCTAATCTTATCCTTTATGACAGAGCGTCCAACTGCTTTTTGTATCTCTACACTGCTTTGACTGCAAATGCTCGGCTCCGCCGGAAGGACTTGCGCACTGGAACAGAAACACTTCCAGTCATGAATTTCGTATCTGATAACGTTAATGAACTACGACTGGAAGAGAATGAAACTGACGTGCAGTATACTTGTACCTTTGAGATAAATAAGGAATCGGGTGACCCTGATATTGTTGACGCAATTGTTGATGCAACCCATGCTCGAGGAGCGGTCTCCTTTCTCTACGCACTTCCGCGTTCTATTTAGACACTTTGGGGTTCTGTGAGACACTGTATACGTTGTAGGCCATATATATAATCAGGCATTATCTACAATGCCCGGACATTATGTATAATGCCGGCGAGTGCACGCCATGTAGACAATGCCTAGGCCACATACATAATGACCGGGCATTATAGATAATGCCTAACATAGTTTAGGCATTGTTCATACGGCGTGTGGTATATGGCCTGAAACGTTTTTGATGATGAGAAACAATGCTCGCAAGTGTTGATGGTACAATTGAAATGGATTATGTACTATCTTCTCAAACAATATAAAATTGCCGAATATGATGAAGTGAAATGTCTAATACTATTAAATCCCCAAGGGGACAATTACAAATTACTGCTCCTCCATTCATTTTATGCAATTAATCTATTGTGGGATGAAAATATGAGGGAGGTGTAGCTGAAGAGAAAGATGAGATGAGATGTCCCACGTTGGAGGACTGACGACTGACCTTGACCTACGGAGGATGACCTGACCGAATGGAGTAATAAAACACGAGAACTAGGACGACAAATGAAGGGAAACACAATACACAAGCAGAATAGTGGCAGGAAAAGACTTTTACTTTGTCTCAAATTAATTATGGGGCAAAGTACAAATAATGGCTTTAAGCCAAGAACACAAAACACAAAACAATTATATTTTATATAATTTTAAGAGATGGTTTGAGGTTGAGCTCTGGACTCGGACTGAAGTTTGGATTTTTCCCAAGCTTGGAACTTCAGCTGATTCTGGACATGAATGAGCTGTTTTCATTATTTTTAAGTCATAAGACATAATAGGCGGGCAGCGTCTCGGGTCATCCCCGAGAGATGGCCCGCAGGCAACAATATGAGATGACCGCTGAACTGTCATCTCACATCTGCCCGGGGGTCAGTAGTGGTCGCCCCGACCACTTAACATAACTAAAATTTTAAACTTTATAACTTAAAAAATAAAGTTATTTAAATTTTGAAAAGTGAAAGTGAAAGTAATGGAGGAAAGTGAAAGTGAAGAAATAGTCGACGTAGGCTCATACCACAAGTACAGCGTTGTCCGGCAAGGAACGATCTACCGCACAAACGGCAGACTTTATCCGTTGAGAAACTCCCACGGAACCAGTGGGAGTTTTTTATATTCCCCTGGCGTTTCTTCAATTCTTGTTTGTCCGGGCCCTCCCGAACCTTGTGACCAATTCTTCGGAAGTATTCACAAACATACTGGAATACTCCCATTCGAGTGGTGCTGAAGACATCACAGCGGCGAAGCCGTGAAGATTTTGTGAGTGGACCCCAAGCTGTTTCACTGGTACTCATAGCCAATAGACGTTGTTGAAATGGCGAAATCTCTATCTGGTGATGAGATATTGAAATTGGTGGAGGCGCCCTGTTAGCGCCATCTTCCGGTGGCTCCAAATCCACTCCAAATGGCTCATCTACATCCATAACATGGGCAAAAGCTTGACAAAACCTGAATGGTAATTGTCCGAGTTGATTGGTCATTTGCATGACTCTTTGGTTTCGAGGAAGGGACACGTCCAGGGTGTTACGACTCCCTACGTATACGTCGCCCATCGCTATTTGTTTATATGTGGAGGCAAATAAATTACTTTAATAGCTTCATTTATTTTGGTTCGAGGGACCATAATAATGTGTAAAATTCATTATTTATTTGCAGGACTATAATTTCTTCTCCATTTCCGCCCTACTCAGAGGTCCCGGCCTAAAGGTCTGGTACGGAATTCACCCCAGAGATGCCGATAACGTTCGTGCGCTAATTACAGAATTATATCCCTCGGACTGTCACAACTATACGCAGCATAAAAGCATACTTATTGACCCCCAAGTATTTTAGACCACGACATCTATCTTGCGTTTCAAAGCCAGGGGGAGTTCATCGTGACTCTTCCCCAAGGTTTGATTTGATTTGGCCATCAGGAGGTGGAGGAAAAAGAAGATTGGACTGGCTTGGCAAAATTGGACAAATTTGGATTGGATTGGACGAAAAGCCCAATTTGCCCTTCCTTCTGAAGACGGACAAAGAAATTTATCCTTCCTTCCGTTCCTTCCAAAATGGCGTCAAAAAAGCCTCCAAGGTGCATGAAATTTTATTTCGGGTCCATGGACAAAAAAAAATATGGGACGATGGTAGCTGTTTTTTTTTCTGCTGCCTCCCTGGTCTGTAACTATTAAGCTTATGGGGAAAAATTAGTATTTTGAGGTGTTTTCACTTCAACACGAAAATATTGTCCAAACTCTACTCATGGCATGCCAGTGCACCCAAAAAAAATATGGCATGTCAATGTCCTCGTAGACAGTTCGCGTCATTCCCTTGTGAGGAAAAAAACTTTCGAAACAAAATTCTTTCAAAAAAAATTTATAGATGTGAAAAGTATTGCAAATTGCATGGTACGTCCAGATCTGCAAAAAAAATATTTGGTCCGTGGACTCAAAAACTTATATAGGACCTTATGGAAATACCATGCAATCGTTGAACCAAACCATTTTTTCTATTTTTTGACCAAAAAATTTTGTTTCTAGAAAAATTCTCAACACAGGATTGCATGGGATTTCCATAAGGTCCTATAGTAGAAAAATTTTACTGAGAATTTTTTTTAACAAATTTCACTTTTTGTGCGTGCTGTTGTGTAGGAACGGGACATGCAAGTTATTTCGCTTTTGGCGCGTGTTGAGGTATATGGGACTGAGAGGCAAAAATAGAGGGATATGGTCTTGCATGGAATGTTCATAAGCTACAGAATTAGGCCAGGGAAAATTGTAGGCTTTTCTATCAAAATAAATGGTTTTTATGTTGGAAAGGGAAAACTCGGGGTATTACATTGGAGTAATGTGTGGTATTGATTTATACAATACTTGACTTGACTGTATACTGTTGTAACAAAACATTATTGGTTAATCAAGATTGTCTCTTGATATGTTTTAATACGCATCCCAACATTTTGACAGAAACTGTGCAGGGATTTCCAATTAAATAGGTTTAAGACCTTTTACGACACTCGAGTGAAATTTTAGGCAACTTTTGTGTCATCCTTATGAACTAGGTTTTCAAAGCGGCGATTTCCTGCAAAGTAAGTTTTTGACCGCAGAACTTAGTTTTCAGAATCGTTCTGATCGCATAAATAAAATTATGCTATTAATTCAATTCACGCAACGCGTGTCCCTTAGACCCGCCCAAACTCTGCCCAACATAGTTAAAGTTGCAGGAGTAAATAAAAATGCACATTCAACTCCACATGGAACGCTCACTTTATACTTTGATGAATGAGAGTGTAATCAATCAATTGAATTAATATTGGACGCGTGAGAATTGAGTTCTTGAGATAAATGAGCTCGAATGTCAGATAATAATATATACTTATTATACGATCCACGCCACCTGTCTACATATCCGGTGAAAGTTTTGAGTTTCAGTCTCCCCATTTTTTTTGACATTGATTAGTTAACGATAATTATGAAATGTCTTAAGCTTTGTTTTATTTTGACTTTTGGTATTTTACATGTGTGAAAAGGTCAAATCCATAAATAAACGCAAATGAAGCCGGTATAAAAGGAATAAAGGGAGAACTAACCTCATTCAGACACACCTAATCACGATAGAAACTTTAAGTTCAGATATTTTCATTCTCATTTTTCCTCAATTTTTCGATAATATTTCATAAACCCAAACATGATCAAAATATTTTTTCTAATCAGTTTGATGGCACTATGGAGTCATCAATCTCCAGCTCCAAACATCACAATACACAAAGCTGGTAAAGTATTAAACTGTCGGATAGAATTATGTTTTATTTATTTAGTTCATCTGAAATTATTATTAATTTTTACCTTAATTACTCTTTGATCCCAAATTTATTCAACGAGTAAAGTAAAGCTTATACAACTTTGTTAAATTCCATTGACACGTTACAGATACAGACTGAATGGAATCTTTACATTATTATCAACGTCAAGTGATTTTCTTTTCCATTTATAATTGCAAATTTTAAATTTTAAATTTCTGTCACCCTATTCTCTATCTCTCAAACCCAAATTTGAAATATAGTAGAATATTCTTATTATCCAGGAGGAGACGTATTTTGGAGGGACGCATTTTTTTTGTCTGTTGTTTTCCATCTCCCTTCCTGTGCAAAAGACGGACGATGTTTGCTCTTCACTTTATACTCAATACACTTACGTGCAAAGACTGTCCTTTGTGCTTAGTCAACGTTGTAAAGGGACGGACACAAGGCCAGTTCATACAGTGCATGTAAAAGAGGTACAAAAGCACAGTTATTTCTCCACTGAGCAACTCATTTAAAAAGGTCGCTCAAAATAATAGTCAATATGAAATTCAATAGAAATGGAATACTACATTTAATAATAGTACTATTTAATATTGATATTAACATTGAATACAATTAATTAAATTCTCACTAAAACTAGAATTTTGTGGGAGGGGGAAGCAATTCTGGGAAGGGATAGATTAAATTAAAATTATTCTTTGTGACGAACGCTATTTTTTAGTATAAAAGTCAGACAACAACCAGCCTTTGCCAAATCTGGTCGCAGATTATTTTTAATATTTTTTTTGACATGAATTTTTATAAAATAGTCAAATAATCTTTACTTTCCTGGTACACGGTCACCCGTACGATCATCCAATGCGTCCGCACAGCAGGTGTACGATTGGAATTGTGCAATTTTTAGTCTTTTCTTTAACAGAATAAAAATTCAAATTTAGCTTTGTTTATAAAAACTGTTTCTTTATCTAGTAACGGAATGTGCTCCGAAGAGCGGTCAGGTGACCTTTGTTTGAAAATTATGTGGTGTATATTTAACTATCTACTTTTTACTATTTTTTCTTTACTTTTAGGTGTATCCTCTTGTACATTTCAGTCAATCCAGCAATCCTAACCAGTACCCACGAGATGACGAGGTGGCCTCAATGAACGGAGCTTCATTGATATGTCTATTTGACTGTCTTCACATTGCACGAAAATGCCATGGTGTTCCTTCCTCACTCTACGGTAGCAGGTTCATTCAAATCAGACAAGCCTAGCCGTAATCTTGCCCCAGCATTATTTCACTGTACTCAGCGGTAGGGATAAGGAAACACAATTGGTCTATGGATATGACTTACTGAACTCAAGGGATAGGGGAACGGATATAAACTTAGACAAGTGATTGCACATTTCCATGTTATGTGCTGGAGTTTCCACCCTTATCTTTAAACTTTATTACTTTACTGACTACTTCTTTCGTTAAACCGCCGTACACAATTTTAAACTCATGTGCCAGAGTTGCCATGCCCAGGGAACCGAACCACGTACTAACAGTATAGCAGATGGGACCGCCGTACCACTATACCATCCCGGCCTGGACAAATAATCAATCCAGTTTTAAAATTCCATAAACACAAACTCATACAACTCTAACAACTATTATGCCCAGAGTCAAAATAATAATCAATCCATCGTTACAATTCCATAAACACAAATCGGTTCACTTCTAACTCTGATTTCTGAGTCATAATACCGTCTCAGAAATCTCACCAAATTACCTCATTCAAAATTCGAAAGTCAAAAGTTAAATGATTCAATTCAAAATCCGAGATTGAAATCTGTCCAGACCACACCGGAGTCCCAAACTAACTTCCAAACTTCCAAACCTGATTAAGAAATCATTATAACATTATATTAAAATTCTGTGTACCTCTAAACGTTTGTCGTCTTTCCTCGGCTTTTTAGTCGCAACTCCTGAAACAAAAATTATATACTCTAAGGGGAACACGAAGCACACTAACAGTCATATAATTGAATGCCCTTAACTCGTAGTACAGGATACACTCGATCGACATCTTGAATAAACCAAAGAAACCGTTGGTCTCCATCTCTACGGTTGTCCCGAAATAGCAGAGAGAACTTTTAGTTCAGAACGAGTGACCGGTTTCTATATTTCTTCGCCAGACTATGTTGATTAATTGAACAAAAATCGATTTTTACAATACAGATTCATATTATAATTACATGAACGACACTACTTTATACAAGAAATGTATAAATCACAAACTGAAGACAGATACATACCTCTGAACATGGTTTTTGTATTATTTTTAGACCAATGAGTAGCCAATTAATCGAATGATTTAAAATTTAATATGTAATTTTACATTTTACGTCCGAATCACATTTTACTCAAGTAGTACATCAAATTAGTTGCAGATGGCGTACTAGTCGTTGATACACATTATGCAAGAAATTATCAATACTGTTACAATTTTTATAATAAATACACAGTTCTAAAGTTTTCATTACATTTTGAATTAAATCATCATTACACTTATAGTCAGGTCATGCAATAACGTATAGCATATAATCTTTCCTAATGCTCGAATTGACTTTTAGAATGGAACTCTTATAAACAGTCGATTTAAAATACCGATCCATTAGAATGTGCAATTGATTTGTCGTTAAAATAATAGGATATTTAATTAAATGTTTATACATATTCATAATACCTACGACAATGGTACGACATAAATCATTTGGTAAGTTTGTGTAAAGCGATTCAATAACAATTGCAATCAAAACGAAACTATGCCTTGGATTTAATTTTAAATTTTGTAGTAACAGTATAAAATGCGTTATTTTAACTACACTCACGGTCAACAATATGCTGTCCATCTTCAGTTTCCAGTTGCCAGGAGAATCTTGATAATAATGTAGTAAGACAATTATCACACAGAACCCGTTGGCTGAATTTGAAACAGTCCGCAGCTGTTGAATTTTAAATATTTAACAATGAATATTTATTACAATGAATATATTATAATATCTTCACGAGAAACATTCTACTTTTACAAAAAATAATAAAATATAATTAGAACTTACTCAAAGGTCTTCTCACTGGTTCCCCCTCGACCTCATATTGCATTCCAGCACTTGGTGTGAGGATGGAAATATTAACGATGATGAACACTTTGCGAGTAATAAATGCAGTCATTTTCAATTTTTACCAATATAGTTTGACCATTGCTAACAAAATTCAAATTATGATTTACAGTGACTTCAAAACTTTTGTGTAAGTGTGGAATGTAAATGTTTCATCTGAAAACGAAAGGAAGAATAAACGCCCACCTAAATGAGAATTGGCTTCCGGTTTTCGCCAAATTGAAGACAATCGCCTAGAAGGATGATTAGGGTTTTAACCATGCCAAAAGACTTCTCACAAAAATTGAAAAATGCAAAACTAAAAATTTTAACATGGCCGATATAGGGCCAACATTTTGTCAAAACTTTGTCGCAGCAACCGCTGTTTATTGAACAACTTTTGGGGGAATTTCTATTAGGTGAATTCGCGATTTCATGCAATTGTGTTGCAATTTGTGAGACTCCGACGAAGACCAAGACTGAGACCGGGTAACTCCGATGTTGAGTAAATTATGAGTGGGCAACTCTGCATGAAATGAGGAATTGGCCGAATAAAATTCCAAAAAACTTGTTAAATTAACAGCGGTTGCTGCCACGTACCAAATTTGGTCCTAATTTTTTTTTTGAATTTTTCATTTTTTTTGGCATGGCTAAAATTCTAACCATCCTTCTAGGCCACTGGCTTCAATTTGGCGAAAACCGGAAGTGAATTAGTCAATCGGTTGGAAAGTTATTAAATTTCAAATAGGTTGCGATGTTTCGCGGACACCCTGTATACCTCGTGACGAGAATACCGTCTGTGCAGGAAATCGAAGTAAATGATTCTTGTGTCTCAGTTATTTTTGTGCATTCCCAAGAAGTAGAGGTAAAAGTTCCATTTGATACTTTTGTGTAATATCGAATCATTTCGGTCAACGTTGATCAATTTGGTGACCAATATGGAATAACGCGTGCGGTTAAAATAATACCGGGGAAGAAGTAGACGGACATACATAGTTCATTTCCGGGCGAACCTGAGCCATACGATTCGAACAGTCTTCAAACAGAGACATGCGATTAAAAAAGAAAAGTGATGTCCGTGCAAGGTGAAAGTATAATCCTTTTTTGAAGTGAAGGGAAAGCAATTACGGTGTGGGAGGTAAATCGGCCGGGAGAACATGACGCAACACAGAGCGTTGAGAGAGAATGACTGGTTTTGGTGCAGGTAGTATAATATGAGGATGTTGGAGCAAAAATGGAGCAGAAAAAGGTTTATGATAGGATGGTGACGCGGAAGGTTGCGGACTAAGTTAATGATTGGTGCGTGAAAGCGCGGTTCGAAATAATCATGCACGATAGGAAAGGAATCGGGTTGGGATAAGAAAAGACCATGAGAAATGGGAGATAATCGTCTATCTGGAGTTGAAATTGAAGGGCGAGAAGAGCCAATGGATGCTTTGCTAAATGTGGGGGGAGTAAAGGTTGGCTTTGGATTAGCCGATTTTGTTTTAAAACAGGTGGTGTTTTGTTTGAACCGTTTGTTTGAAAAGTGCTAAATAAGGTTCGTAGGGAGCAGAATGTGGGCGTTCTATGTTTTTTAGATTTATGAGAATTATGAAGTTAGAGGTGGCATTATTTTCACGGGGGATTAGATTAGATTAGACCAGATTAAATCGGCACTGAACTCACTAAATTAATAATGGGAGGAGTCGAAGCGGTGACAATTGTAGTTGAAGTAATTGGTGGCGTTAAGCGTAAGGGTAAAATTTCACCATGACCGGCAGAATTGTCGATGGGCTTGAACACGGTGTTGGAGGAATAACGTCGTCTAGTAGAGAACGGATTGAGATTAATTGTTGATTCATTTTTATTCAGAAAGGAATGTGGGTGAAAATGTATTGTAGGAAATATGAAGGGCATTGCGACGTAAGAAAGGATTGAAACTTAGTTTTATTGTAAAATACAGAAACGTCGCGAGTACTAGTAATACATAATACTACTCATGCATATCAAAAAAGTGTTTGTAATGTCTCATTATATGTCTTAGTAAAATAACTTGTTGATGAATTGGTTAAACTGTAATCTCTTGCCATACTTTTACAGCCTCACTTCCTCTGAGGTAGAGTTGACATGTCAAGGCAATTAAGGAATTATATGTAGTTGACGCTGGAAACCAAGCTTTCCAGGCCAAGGACCCTATTCCGAACATGGCCGGGAAAGATTGGTTTCCGGGCCATGTGCTAAAGGGGTACCTCCAACGTCATGGAATGCACTTTCTCCAGATTTTTCGTTCAAATTAAATTGTATAAAAAGTATGACAGGGAAAGCAATGTTCGCGTGTCGAGTAATTTAGTCGACACGAGTCGAGTTTATTTACATCGAAAACAAAACTTACATAAATCAATAGTCATTAAAAAATCTTATCTTAAGATCGGAGTCATTTATCCTGTGAAATATCAATTTAGTCAGATCTATCTTCGTCCTCTGTAGTATTTTCTCCTTCGCGAATGTGCGGTCGGTGCAGTGGAATGCTGGATGATACACTGTATTTTCTTCAATAAATACTAGTATGAATATGAATGGGAGATAGCTCAGACCAGACCCACAATCATTATCACTAATTCATACGCCACATGCGCTTCAACGCCAATACAAAGCTGCTGTTCCACACATTTCATCACGTGACTATAGTCTACTTTACAGTAATATTAATTCACCGTACAAATCTTTTTTTATAACATTTGAAAAAATACACGTTAGCTTGAAAAACAAAGTGTCACGGGGGGGGACCTTTGTCACGGGCAAAAGGATTTTAAATCCAATCAAAATTCTGTAAACAAACGACGACATATCATATCATATAACGAATCATAGGATCGATTCTACCAAAAATCTTTCCAGAGATTTCAAACGCAATCAAAGTTCCGTAAAAACGAAATCCTGGGAGTGATTCCGTTCACTCCAAGTCACAAAGCATTTTACTTACGACTGCGACCTCACTCCCGACACTCTGAACTTCCATGCAATGGCTCACATTTGTTTCATAATCACGAGTGTATGAATTTTAGTATCCATTTTAATATTATCATTGCAGTTCCAAAAACTTGAGCCTATTCGTCTGAATTTAATGATGGGAAAAGCCGACATTGAATGCGATATCCTCTCTATCTCCAATATTTACAAACCAGGCTAGAACCATAGATTTGATGACTCTCCCTCATGTCCATTATTTAAACGAACTGCGTTTAAACTCGTACTCAGGGCAGGCTAGAGTCCTTCATTTAAAGTCCCACATATAAAATACTATGCATTCAGTACTCAATGTCAACTTCTCTTTTATTTGTGGTTTAAGTCCAGGAAGAGTAAATTTCTTCATTTTGTTCGTGGGCTTAAATGAATATAATAATATCCCACGGAAATGAAAACTAGAGTTTGTCTTTCCATAATATTCCACATAGAATAAATAAGTTATAGCGTTCAACTCTCGTACTGGCGGGGGTAAGTTGAGTTTTGAGGGAGGACTTCAAATCTTGCTGGCGGCTAAGCGCACGGAAATTGAAAATACGTTTTCTCTAAAACTAACATGCACTCAACCCGTTCTTCACTCCTCGTCCTCATCGTCTCTTCAACTCAACAAAACTCAACAGATCGTTCACCTAAACAGGTAAAATTATTTTTTTGTACTTTTTCAATCATTTTTATTGAGAAAATTAAAGTTAAAGTGCGAAAGTGCCAGTGCCAGTCTTGATTCGTATGAATTGCTTAATTTCATATCAATTCACATTCTACTACCACTGCCCGTATTGAGAGAAAATATTTTCCGCCTTTCCTCATCATTCCGTTCAATTCATTCCAGGTAAGACCAATTTCGATATTATTTTTATCATTTAAGTTGACATGTCCTTACAAAATATTACTATTTATTTCTGCCGTTTTATTTTTAGGACAAATCCTGCTCCCTCCTCGTCTTCCGTCCGATTCCAGTCAAAATATTTTGACTTTTGCCTCCACTCCTGGTCATTACTACAGGTAATTAAAAATTAAAGCCATTCATTCTGTACATTATGTGATTTGAGAATAGATGTTGTGAGTACAGCTAAAATATTTTGGCTCATTGGATAAAATTTTGAGTGTGCACGTGAAAGTCAAACGTACTATGGGGTATAAAAATGCACAAAATTTGTCTAGATTTTAATATATATATTATTTAATTTCAGAACCCGTTCCGTCACAGTGTCCTCTCCATTCAGTGCTCCAAGAGTCATTTCTCCGAAACCTACTCTTCCCGAGGAACTATCAGACGCAGCTACACAAATTCACATAAATTTGATTCCAAGTTCTTTCATTTGCATTTGTACCAGGACATTTTACATGTGATGATGAAAATTTTAATTACCGGACACTTTCAATTCAACTACGCAGTTTGAGTTGTGAATGATAAAATAGCATTGCATATGACAACGTCGTAGTTTGCTCGACCCAATGCAATCCAATGTGTTTGAATAGTCTTTTATACTATGTTCATAGTCACATAGTCTGTGTGTATTTTACTTGATTGGTTTTTGCAACTGATACGTCCATTTTTTAACCAATATTTTTTTGTATCAACAGAGACAAAATATACAGCTCAGGATGTCCCTCCGGACGCCAAACCATATAATCTCTCCGATAAAGTTGAAGAATTGAAAAAAAAAGAACGCTGATCTCATCTTCTTTAAGCATTTGCCTATAGTGACTAACGAATACTACAAGCAAGGCCAAGAAATAAAATCCTTGAAAGCTCAAATTGTCAAGATGAAATACACCATTCTGTCCCAAAAGAACAACTGGAATACTATGACATGAAGAACATAATTGCAGACCTTGGAAATAAATTGGGCTATGACGTTCAAGAAGAACCGGTGCCATGTTCATCCTCGTCAATTTCAAATCCTGGATAATGCAAACCGGCCGTCATGACCCCAGGAGACTTTTGACAAGGCTCAGTCAGGAACAATCGAATCTACGGATGCTGATGAGGAAGGAGTGTCAGATGACGCCGTCGCCGACAGACATGATAACATGTGTCCAGCCACAACTGGCATGAAGTGTGCTTGTCACTGTCACCGAAAGAAGTTGACCAAACCTTTCAAAGGTGGCTACAACATACAAACATATGAAAAGTACGAGAAATTGACACCTGATCAGCAGTCAGTTGTGGACAATACTCAGGTCGACAAATTCTATGATACTCTGGAAAGTTTTTATGAAACCAACAATGTGCTGCGAATCATGTTTGATGTCGAGGAGGACTATGTTTGTGTTGTTCGCGCATTTCTGGGAGTCAAGGCCGGGACTAAGACTGGATTTGCAAATTTCGGTAGTAAATTTAACCTCAAGCGGCATTACGGGCGTGCACACGAGAAGCAATCCGAGTGTGAAGTTTGCAAGGAAAAGTTTGCCAATAATATTGACAAGTGGAATCACATGCAACGCATGAATGCTTAACAGGAACCAAAACACGTCAAGTTTCACAAGGCTGCTAGTAAGAAAGAGAAGAAAAAAACAAAGGAGAAGAAATGAAAGAAAACTGATCCACCGGCGGTCAGGGGGTGTGGTTTTGCGGTTTCGACCCCCGCTCTGTATTTATACAATCTACTGACGGATTGAATTTAATAGCGGATACACTGCTGGACCGAGCACCAAGTTAAGTGACAATCTAACCGACTCTGCTGGACCAACCACCAAGTCAAGTGACAATCCAGCCCACATTGGTGAGAACATAGATATCCAAGTTAGACCATGAAGGAAAAAAAATAGAAAATGGGAATTTAAAACATAATATTATTTAACGTTAAAACGTATAACTACAACACAGTACAGACAATTAGTGCTATGTTACAGGAGGTCTGACATAACATTGAAGGAATTCTGGATGATACGTGAGTTTGATTCAACCTACATCGAGGCAATTCCCGGGGGATTTTTTGATCCGGATATTGGCTCAGATGAATGGAATCCGAATTGCACTTCCGGTTTGCTTGACTTGACCCCGAAGGAATGGGAGTTGCCTGGGATAAAAACAGCTTTCATTCGGAAGGTGAATTAAATTACATGAGAAATTGGGCAGTAATACTAAGATATCATCTTTAAATATGTTTCGTCTCAACTTTTAATGGATGTTTCAGACTGGAACGTTCTATGGCTTATTTCCATGATGTTGGGGAAACAGGAACGACGCAGTGGTATTTTACTTCATCTGAATACAATGTAGTTTATCAGGAACTACTTGGGAAACTCCTTATCAGTGAGCACGACATCTGTGGAGCATTCTTAATGCATAAAGACTTTTTTCTATCCCCAAATTATTTGGTCATGAATGGAATTCCTGTTTATAAAATTATGCAAGAGGCTGGAATATACATATTCACCCTGCCCGGGTAATTAGTATAGTAATTAGTAATAAGTTTTTGATTTATTTGACACATATTATGAATCAGCATAACTAGGAGACTCATAACTCCAAGACCGCGACAGAATTCCCATTGGTCAACTCTGACTCCATGAAAATCTACAAAAATGTCATTCAGATGTCGGAAGAATATGAGCCAATCATGTCGTGTCATGTCACATGCCAAACCTCCATGTGAACACGTCTTCAGCCAACTTGTCACAGGCATGTTTGCCGACAGAGTTGTCAGTAAAGCTCTTTCATCAGGTTACTTCTTCAGTAATTTTGAAGCAATATAGCCAGCCAAGTACTTTTGCCATTCCGAACACACACTGCTCGGAAGATGTAAGGGAATTGACATAGGACTCGTAATTTCCGTGTGTGATTTGTGGAGTTTCAACGTCCTCAAAGAAATCGTTCTCCCAATGAGCGGAAAGTTGTTCTGCCTCAGTCGCTTCATCGTCAGTTTCACGTTCAAGTTTCATCAATGTGGCTACAGCCTTTAGGAAACACTTATTCGACGCCAATGAAAATTAAATCAGAGCCTGGAGGGATGACCGTTGGGAGTGCTTCGGGTGGCGGACCGCTAGACCATCATCACTAAGGTATAAATTGAGCAATTATGTGTAATTAAATGAGATTGTATTTTTAAAATCGCATTATCAGTTTCTGATGTTTTCAAATCCCATGCATGAGTGTCTTGAGAATTTTTCAGTCCCACAACATTGTTATGCATATATATTATAAATATACGTTAATTCACATGATTTCCTTGCCGTTTGCTGAATGACTCTTTGGTCTAATATAACTAGAATTCGAGTACACAATGTTCAATTTATCTATTTATTATTTATTTATTTATTGACAATGAATAACACCCTCATTAGGAGTCACAAGGTTACCTGAAATATGAATGCATGATCAGATATTCCTATGGTTTATTAATGTTCAACTCGCAAAATGTAAAACTATTAGACTGAATTATTGCTTTGGCGGGGCAACGATTAACAATTGAGCGCGCACCCGGGGGAGACGCCCGGACCCCCGGAAATTGTACAGAAAGGGAGGCAAAAGTCGACAAAACGGCCAGAATTCCTAAAAGAATTGTCACAATTTTTTTCTTCAAAAATGAATTAATTTCCCCAAAATGAAAATCTAGCACGACATCATGTGATTCTTTAAATTATCCCTTCTTGCATAAGCCTTACCACATTGATCACATTTATGTGGTGTCGCTCCTGTATTATGTATGGTGTATGTATGGTGGTTTAGTTTTCAATATTTCACAGCCAGTTCGAGATTTAGCGAAATTTATTGAATTTCAAATATCATTTTATATCTTTATAGGAAATCAATCAGTAATCTTTTCTCTCTTATCCTATGGATGTCATTGTGGCGTCTTGTTTTTTCAGAGACAAGATAAGATACATTGGATCCACATTCCGCTGGATCAAGAGCCCTACCGGCCGCTGCTTTGACAGAAGAAGGTATGGGTGAATCAAATATCTCGTGCGAGGCAAGGATTAAAAGCTTGGAATCAATAATTGATGGAATGACAAGTCAAATAAATATGAATATAAATGAGAACAGCATAACTCAGTTTCGAATAATACCGGGATTAAAAGTTTCAATGAATCTTCAAGTGGTCATGTCTCGGCTAAGGAGTTGAGGATGTTCAAATACACAGCATGAGCAACATTTGCTCTATTTGCGATTTCAGTGTTGATACACTTCATGATAAAGTGCATAAAAAGAATCCGTGATACTCATTGGGAAATATACTTATGCTGTTGAGGATCAAATCTCCTCTACTGTTGACGACAGGCGGTTTGACTTGGTATTAAAAATTATTTGTTTTTAATTATATTTTATTTGTAATTTGAATTTATGTTACTATTGCTTGTCGGTGTATAACAATGTTCCATTTATTTACGATTGATTGCCTATTATACAATTATTACCAAGTACAGTTCACGTTATACTTACACATCACCTCCTAATTTTTGGGTTATATTGAATTAATGTAATCTTGGTGTGTTCTATTTCATGAAATAAACTCTGGTGACTCTAAATTTAACACTGGTGACTTTATAAGGTACCCAAGTGTAACAAAAAAAAATTAAACCTGATCGGAGCACGGAAAATCCAAAATGGCGATTCAAGATGATTTGGTCTAGTGGTTTAGTGGTTGGACTAGCTCAACATTCCAACGCCATCCCGACTCTGCTGCTCTTGTAAAACCTGAAGCCGGTGCAGTGTCTAATGATAAAAACAGGGAACCCAACCCTGAGGAACATCCTTCAGTTCTACATTTTGATTTTGTCAAATTAATTCAATCTAATTTATATAAAACTTCTGTCTGTGTAGGCTTTTAAAATTTCTCACTTTTTATAAATTTTTCCACTTTGATTTTCGTTCGTCCTGAATGTCATGTGGGATTCAAGGACAGATGAGAAAATTCTCAACTTGTCTCATCCCATGTAAGGAGTGATGTACAGGGTGGTCAATAACACTCACTCGAATCAAGGATAGAACTATCTAGTATTGCAAATTCAAAAATAAAATGAAATAATGCGAACTTTTTGATGAATGTCGTCTTTATAAAATTTTATTGAGTCGTTTTTATAAAATACTTCGATACGCGTTCGTCAGTATATGTAATTTACTATTTACACTTAACTTGAACAAATATTATTAAAAATTATAGTGTATCGTTTCCTCGGAACACTCGGAGTATTGCAACAGGATGCGCTATAAGACTTGAAGAGAACCACATTTTCTATATAATAATCACTGTCTGAATTGCCGGAGGCAAATCATATTGAAGAGAGAGTACAGGTTTATCGTCTTGAATTTTTGGTGATATTTGAATCGACAATTTCCGGTAACTCATCAATCTTTTTGTCAATTGTTTAGGCTCTGTGTTTTTGGGCTTGGACCATTGGTTCCACTCATATCCCAATTACACCAGTACATAAATTGGCGTAAGCCTCGACAGCATATGTCAACTGCTCCACTGTCAAAAGGTAAACCTCAAAAGTATATGTACACTGAACGCTCATATCATAATTAATTGTCATATTGCAATTGTTGTTTGCATCGTGTTTGCTCAGTACCTCAACACGATACATTTAGAATTTCTGAAATATGGAAGATCTTACAATGGAACCTTTTGAACTGTAAGTTTCAGAAAAAATGAAAGTCGTTGGAATGGCCAATTGAAATATGCATATTACGAAAATCATAATATCCCGGGCCCCGATTGCGGTTTCGACCGGTCAGGTGGGGTCAAATTTTAAAACCCATGCCATTTAATGCATTGCAAAACTATATCCAATTTGGTAGTAATTTCGAATCACTGTCTTTGTTTCGTCTGGACTATGAGCAAAAATTCTGAGACACTTTTGTCCAAACGGATTCTGCATGCACCTTTCCTCTCTTGGCAGAATACGTCCAGCGATTTGACGATGTGGCATTCCAATTATTAATCCTGAGATTCTATCTGCTTGAGCAACGTGTCCAGTTATTTCACAATAAATTTTCATTTGCGCCTTGAATCCTCGAAGCCGGAATATAAAATAATAATAGATTAAATAGATTAGGTCATTTGGAAATAAATACTTATGACACTTAACCCTCGTTTTTATAAATTAAAAATTTACCCGAAGGAAGTTCGGTTGCTTTAAATTTAATTTAAAATAATAAATATTTTCTTAGCTTTTCATTTTACCACGCCGCGCTCAGGAAATTTTATTCTCTTCCGGTCATCCCATTTTGGTTGCATTCGTGGTTTTTTCCAAACCTTTTCACAATTACGGGCAACGGGTCATTGGTGTCATCTTCATCGTCTGTTTTCGGTGAGTTTTTTTAAATTAAAAATTAATTAAATTAATTATAGGCTGCCCTTCTATGGTAAGGAAGCGGGAGGGGTTTAGGTAAGTCAGGTTGTCATTTATTTTCCCATCAATTCTGTATCTACTTAACAATGAAATGAAATAAGCGATAAACGTATAAAAAAGTAAAAGTTGGGTAAAGAATCGATGGTATGTCAACACTTCAATTCAGCACAGTAGCCGATTTGGTTTCCAAGTGGTGCCACCCCCTATGCCCGTACCAGAACACATTCACTTCAGTCGCAAGGAGATGCAGTGATGATATAGAGCCACGGACGCAAGCTAAGCTATGCATCGGGTAGTGCTATCAACACACACAAATCCCTTTACAGTCGAAGCTACAGTGAACATACACAGAGCCAGCACAGGGGGGTAGGGTAGCGTGCAACGACTATGGATGGGAATGCAAGTCCAATGTCTCTAGCCCGAGGACCAGACCAGGAGTTTCACCTGGAGAACTATTAGCCCAATCAGTAAAGATAAGACAGAACGTTCATTTCAGGCTGTGCTACACCTACAATCTGTTAGCAAACCTATCTGCACAATTCTATCATAAACTTTATACTTCTTAATATGCGTTTATAGTTTTAAGTTGCCATAGTTGTAAATATTGTAAATTATTGGTCTTCCTCCTCTGGGTAGTAAGTAACAGCGAATCTTAAACAATCTTCACATCATGATTCAAATTTAAATGTGTGAGACTTTAAATGAATGGATTAACATTTAACTCAACTCCGAAGAACGTTGACCCATCTCCAAACAAATAATTCTCCATAGCACCATCTGCAAATAAATCGTCTATATTGTAGAACGAGTTCATCTTGTCGTTCAAAAGGGGGATGTCCATAAGTCCATTACTGAAAAAGGAATAAAATAAAATAAAATAAATAAAATAAGTAAGCAAAAATAAAATGTAAGGTTCCGAAATCTTTATGCATGACCACTTACCGACACTCTCCCCCACAGAAGCGGCAGAAGACAATAGGAAGTCCTGGGTACCGTGTTTTCATCAGTTCTGTGGAAAATAAATAATTGATATGATGCAAAATAAAATGATAAGACTAGATGAATAATGTATAATGTGTAATGTGTAATGTATGTGAATAGAATTAATGAACTTACGATATGTCTTCAGGCTAATGCTTCAAGTTTTGTAGGCGATACTCCAGTTCACTTTGAGTAGTTTCCGAGCTGGAAGACCACCTTCGTAACGAATTACACGGAGGTGAATTCCACTCAATAGTCCTGGAAGAGTCATCAGTTGCGGGTGGTAGGGGTGTCAGCACAATTCGTGGTGAAGAGGTTAGCTGCTTCAACTGACCTAACGTTGGTTTTACTTTAAAGTTTACTTTAATTTTCAGAAGGCTGTTTCTAGGCTTTTTATCGGTAAATTTCAGAGGACCCATTATAATTCGCTTGTGAATAGGAATGGGACTGATGTTAGGAATATGATTAATGGTATGTGAGGAAGTGAAATAAGTGAATGACAAATAGTTGAGAAAAATTTCATTTTATATGTTTTATTTTATATGTATATTTTATTCTTATTTTATTTTTGAATCTGTTCGCATGAATTCTGCGAAAGGGTGTTGGATTGGGAGGGATTTCTCAGAGACCCCTACCCGTCTCTCGGATTAGTACACAACAATTTATATTTTATTTATTTTTTGTATCTGTTCGCATGAATTTTGCGTCAGGTGTTCAATTAGAATGGATTTCTCAGAGAACCCTTCCCCTCTTGATGCTCTCTTTTAAGGAGTTCTCTTGGATTAGTGCATAACATTACATATGTAACAATTAGGGGATCAACCAATTTTATTTTGAATGTAAGCGTAATTGAGGGAACTTGCAGAGAAATATTCATTTCACTTCAGCCGTCTCATTTAAAGGTTTTATCAGAGGTAATTTTTAAGAATTAATTCTTCATTCCACATTAATTTTGAGCACTTGTATGATATTTATTTCAAATAAATATTCCAGAATATTTTGAGTTTATTCCTGGGTGCTGGGTGGAATTTTGTTTTTTGTACCAAATCTCGATTAGTGTATTCATCCGTAGACATGGTTTTGCTCGGGCAAAAGCGCTTGGTGATTTTTCTCTCTAACGAGGGAAGGCCGGAACGTAAAACACGCCGATTCCGTCCAAATCTTTTTTCTGGATAGGTCTTCGGGTTTCATTAGGGACGTGTTTTTTTATTTTTCCCGACGGACCCCCGGGGGGTCCAAAAACATTATTTGATTTTTGACTTTTTTGATTTTTCAAAATCGAGAATCCTTATGGCCCACAATATGGGTTTTTCGAGTGGACCAAAGAGGGGACTCTTTATACTTTTTCATTTCGTCGTTCGGATTTTCTAAAAAAGTACAAAGAGTCCCCTCATTGGTCCACTCGAAAAACCCATGTTATGGGCCACAAGGATTTTCTAATTTAAAAAGTCAAAAATGAAATAATTTTTTTTGACCCCCCGGGGCTCCGTCGGGAAAAATAAATAAAACATGTGTCTAATGAAACCCCGAAGACCTATCCAGAATTTTTTTTTGGACGGAAATGTGTTGCACGTTCCGCCATTCCCTCGTGAGAGAGCCACTTGAGTTCTATGGACAAGAGTCACCTCATTTATATCATTTTTGTAAGCGACCCTTTGTTATACTGTAACTGTAACCTAGCTTTGTTTGAACTTTATGTTTCCTCAACTTACCCCATGCACCCAATGACTCAATACTAGTGGAAAAACAACAACATTTCAAAATACGAAGAAATAGAAAGATCGAGAGCGAACTAAAAATAAACCGAATCAAAACAGAAAGAAAAGGAAAAGAATCAAAATAATCAGTGAGTCGAAAATCAACAAGAACAAACACACACAACAAGAAACAAAAATTCAGAAGTCAAACTAATAAAATCAACGAAATTCCTAGGAAATGTCATCTTCATTAGTAATTAATTAATTTAATTTCTTTTTCTTAATTTTTTTGTGTATTTCGTCGCGAAATTGGGACGGATTAGGGAGATAATTTTTTGTATTTCAATATATCGGCTTTTACTGTCGGCAACATTGACGCATACAGAGAGATGAGAGTAATATGAATTTGTTCCAAATATGTACATAATTTTATTTCACATTAACACTAATTCCAGTCCTCTTCATATTTTTTTTGTTAGGTTGGAGAGGCTGGGACTTCGTCTGATGATGTTCCATTCGGTGAAAAGATGGAAGACAAAGATTGGTTGGAACGATCGGATCATCCTTTGCTGAATGACGTTGTGACCTCATAAATGAAAATTTATCTTTGAGATGAAAATGTTTAAATTCTGATAAGGAAGATGTGTTGACGTTATGTTTTCTGTTCCAGATTCTAAACCTATTGTTTTAACACGTGAGACGATCTGATTTAAAGACTTGTCGTGGTGTTTGCAAGAAATGGAATGAACAAACAATTCCATACATGCACTCCACTTTCCAAGTCACGATTCATGGAAATTATAAGGAACGAAGCGGAAGCGCTGAGTCCCGTCGGATTATGGATTTTGTAGAATTGTTAAAGTCCAATGAATTGGGAATTCCATTTGGAAAATATCGTCTCGGACCCTTTGATACAACAGATGGAGCTGGTAAACAATTCCTTGAGATTTGTGGAGAGTACATCAAGGAACTTGATTTATTCCGTCCGTTTGGGGAGTGTGATCGAATGATTGAAAATGTCACGCAAATACTCCAGTTCTCACCAAAATTGGAAGCTCTCACACTTTTTGGAGGGTTTGTCTCTCCTATAGAGATGTTATAAAACTATTCCCGGATTCAAAACCTGTATTATCTGCTTTGAAGAAGATAAATGTCGACCAAGACTCTTTACTCAAGAACTGTCCGACGTTCTTTGACGAATTACTCAGCGTGGCTTTGAACATTTAGTAAAAGCTGAAATATTTTCAAAGAAAAAGACTTTTTGAAAAATAATATACCAGGTTCTCTTCGTCATTTCCTAATTGCTGAACGCCCTTGACATATTCATTTATATTTACTCCTATTATTCTCAATACATACGGACGTTCAAGCGGATACTTCGACAATGGTAGTTTATACTAATGCACATGGTCCTTCGTTTACTCTGCTTCAATGCCAATGCATATTAAGAATAAGAGGAGTAGTATGGAAAAACTCAAGTTTACATTGTGAACAATTTGCAGCACAACAAAATGCACAAAATGCACAACTGGAGTATGTTTTTGTTACGCCAATTTTTGTAAGATTCCCAAAACTACAACTGTTGTATTGATAATTCATATTATTGTGAAATGTAAATATTGCCGTCGGCGTTCCTTTAATTTATGTAAGATTCCCAAAACTACACATGTTGTATTGACAATTCATATTTTTGTAAAAATTATAAATTGTTTTCGGCGTTCCTACACCAATTTTTGCATGATTCCCAGAAAACAGCTGGATTATTGCAGCGTGGATAAGATAAGAACGCCGATAACAAGTTCTACATTTTACAATAATATGAATTGCCAATACAACAGGTTTTTCCAAGTATTTTGTATATTGCATTTACTTTTATGTATTTATACTGTACTTTGCCCATCTACGAGACCGAATGTGAAGAATTTTTGACCATGGGTAAAAATTCTTTAAATTCGAAATGGAAAAAATGTATTCGACTGGTGCTAACCCATATTTGCAGGAAACCAATCCCGTTTGGCTTGAATATAATGTATACAAACTTAAGTCATTTGAAACTACTACATTTACTTAAAAGCACTTCTAATTGTAGTTATTTCTAATTAAATGCAACAATGAAATTTCAAGTAAGTTTTAATACTAATTCTTCATTCTTTACCACATACAATTAACATATATGGGGAACAGCACACTGCAACCGAAAACAGAAGAAGGTACTATAGTTCCAGTCCGTATAATTTGTGCCTATGAATTAAAAACTCAGGAAATCGTAAATCAAAAACGTCCGAAGAAAAATGGTGAATAAACGTCCAGGCGTCTGGTTGAGACTTTAAAAAAGCCCTCAAAAAGTCATGTCTACTTTCAATTCAGTTGGAAATGCTTCATAATATATTCATCGTAATAACTCATTTAATCTGGCATATGTCATTACCAATAGGTTTATCAGTTCTTTAATGTCATGACTAGAAATAGTGAAAGACAAAAACAAATCAAAAAATGCTCCAAATTAATTGGACAAATTAATACTTTCATGGGCTTTGTAACAGCCGTTCTAGCGCTGTACGGGCCGTACAAGACGGCAAAAGACAAAAATATTTATTGAAACCGGATGGGTTGTACCAGTACACGTGTGTAAAATAGGTTTGGTTGCCCTGTTATTTTTACTAGTTGGACCAGTCGTGCTAGTTTTTATAGACGCTGGTATCACAACCTTTGATCATGCTGAATCAATTGAGATCAACGTATGTAGCGAAGTGCGAGTTCGTGGCACATTAGATGGTAGTAGTATTTCGCAGGAAATATTTGATTCACTTCTAAGCGTATTGGCAATTGACGACAATTACACGACGACAATCAATTTTAATAAATGTGCCACTGCTCCCACGCTTTCATTTAACATTAACATCAACATACATCGGAATGTTGGTGTTATTCATGATTTGTTTTTCTTCCTTCATGAGGTATTTTTGAACAAATTAAAACCGAGCCTTAAAATGTACATGTACTACCCAAAAACTTGTCAGATTTCCGCAAAGTTAAAGGTATTATTTATTTCATAAGAAATTAATTCTTATTGAACACCTGAATTCATGTGTTCAGTATTAAAATGAGCATGTGAAGAATATGGGTGATTAATTTGAAAAATGTTGAGACCGACAAAAGAAACAAAAACGGATTCACATTTCCAAGAAATCCTTTTTAATCGAACACCTGTCTCAGAATTCGTATGAAAATAAAAAATAAAATTATAATATTATGTGGTAGGCTGGGGAATGAGAGCGTTAAGACGGGAAGGGTTCTCAGAGAAATCGCTTTTAATCGAACACCTGGCTCAGAATTCGTATGAAAATAAAATATAAAATATTATGTAGTAAGCTGGAAAATGAGAGCGTCAAGACGGTAAGAGTCAAAATTTAGAAAAAATATATATAAAATGGGCATATAAATTGAAATTTTTTCTCAACTAGTTTTAATTCCCAATAGTCCATTTCCTTACAATAGTTCCATTAGCATTCATTCATTTCAGAATGGCTCCAGTAACTCCCATCAGAGTTAAAATTTTCGACAAGCTGTGGAGTTAAGTAAATTAAAGTAATATTCAAAGTAAAACCGACGCTGGAATAGCTGAAGCGGCTGACCTTTTCACCACGAATTGTGCTGACACCCCTACCACCCGTAAATGATTACTCCTCCAGGATTAGCGGGTGGAATTCGCCTCCGTCTAATTCGCCACGAAAATGGACTTCGGGCTCTCAACCCACGAAAAGTGAAATGGAGTATCGTCTACAAAACATGAAGCAGGAACCTGAAGTTTTCGTAACTTAATGTTATTATGCATTCATATAATTTATATTATACATGTATTCATGTAGTAATTTCTTATTTTGTCGGGGCTGGCGAAACACCGCCCCAACAGTCAGCAGGGAGTTTTCTAATCAACTTTCTCTTCAGCGATAAGAATGAAGTAATTAATTATTATAAAACATTATACATATCACTTCATTTATTTTACTTTTTCTTATTTTATTTTATTTTAACAACCAAACCGTAGACATTCAACTCCTGGATGAAATTATGAAATCTAACGAGAGTACAGATATTCTATTTGGAGATGGGTGTTTGGTCAATTATCTGTTTGGTGATGAATCCAACAACTTCGAATCTGGACTAGATGCCAGCCTTCCATTCACCCATTAATTTTCAATCCTCCTTTGTATTTCTATCAGTGCACAGAGCACCAATCATTCATTCATTCATTTTTATTCGGCAAAATACTATTTAGACAATGTACGGATGTTGACTTTGATTTAAAACAATACACCTTTTAAATAAATGGTGAGACGATTTGATTTTACTGAGATAAATCGTGTGTAAAATGTTAAACTATATCAAGCTTCACATTCACTTTTAAATTTGCAATCTTGTGACCCGTTCATTCAGCGAGCTTATAGTATATTTAAAATAGAAGTCGACTGAATATAATCTGAATAGTATCAGTATCCATTGGATTTACTTCCGAATAATTAACGAGTTTGTTGTGAGAGATATAACATTTCGATGTAATTAAGAATTTTCAAGGGACACGATCAAGGTTAAAGGTCAAACTTCAAGGTAGACAACATTTTAATTGAACTGATTTTGATGAGAAAAATCAATAGAACCGTGTCACTTCACTACTCTATAAATATTGAGATCTTATGATTCACGCGTCGTTTGGGTTTTTCTTTACCACAGATTTTGCCAACACAATATTTTATGTTAGCTCACAACAAAAACTTTAATCAATTATTATAATCGATATAATATATTTCAAACAATGTGAGGGGTCAAGCAATATACAGGAACCGAATCACAAAAAAAGAAATAAGCTAAAGCTGATTGATGAAGAGAGACCGAAGAAAGTCAAATGGGATATATTAGCTTCATTACCCAAGGAACAACGTCAAGCTCGTCAACCTCAGGGTGATATAATATGGACAAAAATGAAGAATACTGGGAGTAAATACATAAATGTGATCATAATATAAAAGAATTTACAACATTGATTTATTTTGTTAAATTTACAATTTCAATGTAATAAATGATTATTTATTTGAACAAATTCTTTTACGAGTTGATCATTTCTTCTTGTATTAGGTGAAAAATTGCAATATAACGACATTCTGCAACACCCCTTTAATCTTTTGAACAAAAAATAGATTGCATGTTGTCCACATACATTAGTATTCCTACTTTGCAATTGAACCCTATTTTCTAAAACTAATTTGTTTTTTACAAAATTCTTAACTCTTCAATTCAAAACTCTTCAAGTATTCATTATAATAGTCTATTCCGACTCCGTACGAACACAAAAATTCGATATGTTTCTTCGTAATGAAAAAAGCTGTCCAATGTTCTCCCGCCTGATTGTTTACAGACTAGCATGACAAATTAAATTGCACGTATATAGGGATGGGAATATGAAAGACGGGTTTTATTCCCAAGGTTCATCAAATCAGAAGTAATTCAAGACTATGCGTACACATAATGTCACGTACACACGATAATGTTGTGTGAAATGGGAACCAATACAGCGTGGCGCATTTAACCGACTTCCCGTAAATTCAAAAATTAACAAAGCGTTGGCAGTGGTGATATTTTGTGCTATGTTATGTACTTCCGTATAACGCCATTTTGTTGTAGCTATTTATGACGTTAGTCACGCGAATCGTCCAAGTCGAAGGAACTGAACGAACTCTAGGGAATGTGTGCTTGTCCAAAAAACGTATTCACTATAATGCACAGTATCTCATTCGTACACCATGATTTAAAGTGGTTCGAAGACCGAGCTAAATGGATTAAACATAATTTCTCCTGCCGATATCCAAAGACGGACAAAGACCATGCTCTGTAAACAACAATTGTTAATTAAAAATAACCTAACAACATTACATATAATAACATAAACTAATGAAGAGAAAAAGCTTTAAACTAGATATTTCCCGACGAGTCAACCTGGTGAAAAAGATTGAATATTGTGCAAGAGATCATTTAAAACTGGAAAATGCCTAGCTGCCATTACCTATCAGAGTCGTGCTTCCATTTAGACTGGGAACCTGCGATCGAGGTACGACCTATATGCCTTATGAAGTGGTTAGAAATAGATATAAGTATTGTATGAACAAGTATTCTTAAACTGAAAATGTATACAGGCCAAGCCATGGCACCTTAGCAACAACAGTGGTCACTGCGAAGGACATTAAGGACAGCCGAAGACACCAACATCACTAAAATCATCTCCCTCATTTGAGTAAAAAATTCATTTTGAACATGGATGCTTCATTAAAAACTGTGAATTCGGACAGCGTGCCTGTGAAAGGTATTCTGTCTGAACTACTGGACGGTGGCTGGATGTTGCCTTGGGAAGTATTGATGGGACATTTAAATGCTGAGGATATTGGTCGATTGTGTCAAACCGCATGCAAATTTAATGAAATGATGAAACAAGAAATTGTTACACGCACCATGCTCAGATTTACACGTCTACAATGGAAGAAGCACCACAACTTTCGGCCATTCAACCATGATAGTGGTGTGCCCTGCGATGAACGCCGATTCTGTTGAGTGTCTCCCGACAAAAACTTTCGAAAATGTTCCAAGTGCGTGTGAGTGAGATATGGATGAACGAAGTGGATGAACGAAGTGGAAGATGTGACAACGGACGCTGAGCTACATGCTCAAGTTGTGACTAAACGTGTAGCTGCCCTTGCGGACACTTTCCCTAAGCTGCACTTGGTGAGTTTCCGTGTTGAGTCTAATAAGAAAATTGACCCCCAGATTGACCCCCGTAAAGTTATATATGAAAGAGGTAATTTGGCAACGTTGCTCCGGAAAGTCAATCTGAGTACTATGGTTATTTCCATTCGGAACGGTGGAAGGAAGGCCTTTTGCTATCCTAAAGAGGTTAATGCTACCTCATTGACTACATGAACGTTGGCACTAATGGGTGATGCTGACGACCGTGTCTAGGTACTACTTCTGCTACTGGAATATTAAATTTGATCTATTAATGTGAGTAAGTTTCTGAAGAGCATGTTTTTTTTAAAATTAAATTTAAAATGTTTGTTTGTGCTGTTAATCAAAAATACTAAATTATATAATTTGAATTATCAATTTGTCTAATATTAGTGAACAAGCCAAGTGACCACACGCGCTATCTACCTCAGGTGAGCCGAAACTACTCTATTTATTTTCTCTAACCCAGGTTGTACAAATTTCAAACGTCCAAAAGCGACTTTGCCCACGTGACGTCTGCCCGGCCCATTCAAAGCAATTGTTTACAAATTAGAATTGTCCGTTAGCATATGGGTTGCCCTGCCAGCAGAATTAATTCTTTTAATTCATTTATTTGTGTCAAGTGTCAAGTGTCAATTTTAATTAATTGTATAAAATAAAATAGAGGCTCCACCGGTTGCCCCCGTTTCTTCCCCCTCGAATTCCATGTGTTTCACAAAACATTTTCAGTACTTGGAATTTTGGGGGGGTTCAGTATGTAATGTATAACAACAAGGGAAGCACCGTAATTACCAGGGGTGATGACTTGAGTTAAATATTAATTTGAAACTTTTGATATCATTACTGGTTAACCAATGTAGGCATGGGTACCATATCAATACGTATTAAATATGTCACATAACCACAAGGGAAGCACCGTAATTACCAGGGGTGATAACCAGAGTTAAATATTAATTTGAAACTTTCAAGCTCAAGGCTGGTTGACCACTGTATGCATGGGTACCACACCCATGCTTATTAGATATACCACACAACAAGGGAAGCACCATAATTACAGGGGGTGATACCCTGAGTTGAATAATAATCACATAACTGACAGACTTCAACGTTAGGGTCATTATGTGTAGGATTAGTGCATATGGCCCTATGTCCATTTCGACTGCATGAACCACATAACAAGGGAAGTTCAGTAGTTGCATGGCGTGATGCCAGGACATTTCTTCACGATGTCAAGCAGCGGCACAATTGTGATACGCACACCCGACCTGAGTACGAAAGTGAGTTCCGCAAAAATAAACCGGTTGGCATTTCAATTTCTCACATCTCATTTCTAACATCTCACAAAAAATGAAAGTAGTACAAACCAATAATGACAGACACACTATGACTATAAGCAAGAACCAGTTTATGCAGAAAAAGAAATTTGTAATTGTAATTATTTCCAATTTTTTGTTTATAATGAAATCATAAATGAATTTCAAGCTTTCATGTAATTAATAATTAATAAAATTGTGTAATTTAATCAATTGAATGTTTTGGAAATTCGGTAATCTTAAATTGGTTACGTTGTTTGATTTTTTCCCAGTTGATCAAAGATGTTCAATCAGCTCAGAGTAATAGCTCATACATTATGGTTCATTATCATCGCCATAACTGCCGCTCCTAGTACTTATCCGCCCGGCGTATCAGATAATTGCCGTTATATAATTAACGAGCTTAATACGGACGTCCCACCAGAGGACAGACTGCAATTAGATAGAATTGCAATTAAGTTGTTTGCATTTGCCATCGGCTGACTATTGGGAAAAAGATCAAAAATACCAGAATTACTATCGTGAGCGGTGTGGATCGGAATATAGTATTAATGGCGGATCTGGATTGGCAGTACTTCCGGGGGAGGGTCCAATATCCTCTTTTTGTAATTGGAGATGAGGATTGTGAGACTAACATGAAATTTAGCCACGACAAAGTGAAATACACTTGCGAGCAATATAAATTGCCAAAGTTTTTTCCGATTTTCAATCACCAATATCTCACAAAGTAGTTTTTGGCTAGGCATGTCCGGCACTTTCAATGGGTGGTCATTTGTATTAGAGAATTTAAAGTAGGAGGAGGAGGCATAAAAATACTTACACGTATTGAATTTTTGCATTGGGATGACGTATAGATGGAATGCTGCATAATAATTGCGAGAGAAATCTTCTTTTTTTTTCCAATTTCCAAGGGAATTATCGCTTTCTCGAGTAAATATTCGTTTGAGTTCTGAGAACTAGCCATTTTAAAAAAAACAATGCAGGATCGAAAAAAGAAAATCCTGATCATCTGACGTCAACTCACTAACTATTGCGTTATTGCGTTTAACGTTATTGAAACGGACACTTAAGATCGGCACTGGCAGCCGACGCTGGATATAACTAGTAACTAGTTAGTTTACAATGTGCGACAATGAGTCATTCACGCTCCACTTGTGCCATGCATTGACATAAATCTAATAGAACCAAGGCGTGAGTGTTCGAGTGGTTGTTTACATGAAGGTTGAAGAGTACAGATTACATTACTAAATAAATTTTTTACAATACAATGAGTTGTTTGTGGCCCTTTAAAAATCGTTTAATTTTTGTTTACATTAAGAATTCCCCGTGCAAAATAAACTAAAATACACAATGGGTATGGTATAAAATAATTATCTAGAATTTTTTTTAAATTGCGTTATATAAATTATATAAAATAAATCAAATCCATAAATATTTTTCATTTTCTTCAGAACACTGCCAATCCAAAATCTCTTGTGTGGATTGCGTAGATATGTGCAATATACCCACAACGAGTGCCACGCCCACATCAAATACTAGCTCCATACTAACTGTTATTATTGTTTTAGCAGGTAAAAATTAAAAACAGAAATTGTAAAGTAAGCAAAGTAATTGTCAAAATTTTAAAAATTGGATTTTCTGGAATTTACAGTTCTTGGAATAACTGTGGCCACATTTTTTTTGAGAAGAAGATGGGCTTCTACTCGCGAATGTTTGAATGCACTTTGGTCTAGCATTCAAACTGGACAGGCAAATGATACAGATAGAGTCGAAATGGTAACGTTTCTTGGTCCAGACCGGACACATCATCGGTACGAACAGCATTCCATTTGATTTTACGGCTGAAGAAATTATCTAGCCTCATCTTTTTCAAATTTAATTCAAAACTCATTGTTAAACTTTTCGAAAAATAATGAATTGTAATGATTTACTACTCCGTGAATAACAGTGAAGTAAAAGTTGAAAATGTCAATTCCTTGACAAAGAAACAAGTGTGAAATTATTTTATGGTCCAGTAACTTATATAGGTAGGTTTGATCCTTCAAGACAAAACTTTTTTCGGTTTTAAAACCTCCCTTCGTGGAACAGGTGCCTAATGAGCATGGTTTGGTCAAGTTAATCAAAAATGACTTTCCATATCATATGTACATGGAAGTACTCCTATCACTGACCCGCCGACAAAAGAAATAACGGTATTTCCAAAACCCTCATTATCCTATCCAAATGGAGTGCAAACAAAAATAACGGTTCTTGAGCACATCCGTACCCGAATTCAAAACCTGATCTGAATAATAAATTCAAATTGGTCCAGCATCTCAGAGATAACAAGATTATGTACATTTGGTAATTTCTATCTCTCGCCTACTGCGAGCGATCGTCTGCTGACCCAATTATAAATTCCTGACAAAAAAGATAACGGTCTGTGAACCCTTCGTTCCCGGATTGAGTGGACTGGACAAAAAACTACCAACCTGAACATGAAGAAACTGATCCGAGTAATAAACAAGATTCTAATGAGATTCTGAATGTACAGAGAAGCGTCATTATGTATACGAGAGAATCTCTCGCACCCACCGAAAAAGGACATCTGTCGAATGGACTATGAACTCTAACAGTACTTTAACTTTAACAAAAAAAATTGTCATGACATACATAATAAACTGGAACCAGGTGTTCAAAGTTTTGAACGAAGGAAAACAATTACGTAGGCAACTCTTAACGAATCAAGACTGACTCGATTTTTTGTATTCCTACTGTGGCCAGAAAAAAACTGAGAAATGTTTCAAATCCAAACGCTCATTAGTTTATTCAATCTTTAAAGAGTAAAAAGAACAGAGTAAGGTGTAGTGCATGTAACGTGTATAAAGGTCCTTAAGAATTCTTTAAATGAATCCCACGAAAAACGAGCAGGTGTTTCTTGTCCAATCCATCGATGACTACAAAGTGAAAATGACACTGCGCCCCGTGTCTGCCCACACGTTCTTCGCCCGAGTACCAGTCCCGGGAGAGCAGGGAGTGGACGTAGGAGAGCGAAGCGGACGGTGACGTTGACTCGGCAAAGAGCGTGTGGGCAGGCATAGGGCGCAGTGCCCGGTTTTTGTGGAAGAGGTACCAGACCGAATTCCAAATCGCTTTTTGGTCACAATAAGGTAAGTCTCACAATTTAAAAAAATATCCGCCCTAAAGCTCTCCTCGTTAGTAGAATATTTTAGTTTATTGACCTCAAATTGAATTGGAATACACGTGTTCCTATCATAAATTACGGACAATTCTGAAATTAAAAGTGATTATTCGATGTGCTTCAACGACTTCCACCAGGATACAGAAAACATTACCTCAATGTATTGAAATTTTGCGTATATGTATGATGCATGTCATTTCAAATCTACTTTTCCTGAATGTTAACATTTACGGTTTTAGATGTAGCAATACCTTGAATGGAGTTTCTAGATGTTCTTCTGAAGCAAGATACTGCTCACTGATACTATAATGAAATAATATCTAACATGCAAATTTAATTTTCCGTAACCTCAATAAAAAGACTCAATGACGCAATCAAATGTAACTGCTCCCTAGTACGTTAAGAAATACTGTGGACGGGTTACGAATACTCACCGATTGCATTGAGATGCGACAAAGGTCGTGATCAGGAATCCTGGCAGGCTCCTCAATCGAAATCTCAGAATTCTGGATAATATAAACTATTTTTTGTAAATGCTTTTTGTGAGACAAAGTCGACTAGGTTAGGTTTGATTGAATGCAGGTAGGAGAACACTAACCATTCATTTAATCACTAGGTAGATGCTGCATTGTATTTTAGGACTTTTAGTACATTTGGACGCCCAATGAGAACTACGTAGTACTGGAATGGTAAACCCTTCACCCTACCATGACTCATTGTATGCATACGATATTAATTATGTTGGTATTGGAAAAATGGAAGGGTTACGACAAAATAAACACGACTGTGTAAGGATAGATAATAGAAACAATGTTTCAACACAAAGTTCGTGAATCTATATAGTCCGAATGCACTACAGAGATTGCGGATTCTCACCGGCATTACGGCATAATAACCTTATCAAATAATGTAACGGGGTGGTTTTAAAACCAAATCCAATCAAGTTTTTATTTAAGGTGTTAATACAGCGTATATGAATAAACCCTCATGGGAGATATTACAGAAAAAAAAACATACACATTACACCCCATGCGTGCCCGAGGGATTGAACCACGATACACAACGAATTGACAGATTCGTTCTCGTTGATAAATGTTGAATTGGCCTGAACTATAATTTTCTCTCCTGAATACCAGCAGACGACATAGGATTCGAATTTAATTGAACAAAATGCAAATACCACCGATTTCGGCCTAGCTCTATTATTAAAACCTTAGTCATTTTCATATTGTCTTTTCATTCCTGTGACGAGGAAATATAATAATCATATTCGGATTTTGGAACAATCATTTCCATTCCTTGTCGATTTCACCATCAAACCATTGTGCAGCAACAATTCGTGACTCCTATTACTATGAAGTCCATCATTTCGCACTAAAACTCTGTAACAATTTGCACTAAAAACTTACACCCTAAACTTTTGTAAATCCTAACATTATTGCACTTTCAGGACATGATGCTCTAATGCAACATATATGCGAAAATAATTAATGTGTGGGGGTTATGGTTGTGGGTTGGCACAGTTGGCACAGTTGGTAAATCAAACAAAGAATAGATAAAATCATTTACAGAAAATTCATCGCAGAGATAATGATATTACCATGCGCTTGTAGTGATAAAACGCACAGTGACATGCAGACACCTTTGACTTACATGTATAAAATTGAGATTTCATTTACTAAAACATAAAACAATAACCAGTTGTCTAAATAATATTAGGCTGCAAGCAAATGATTTTAGCAAATGATTTTGGCAAATGATTATTAATACTTTCTGAAATGAGTCCAAGTCAGGCCTAAACCTGGAAATGAAAATTTGCATGCCAATCTAATTTTGACAGTAACCTAACATAGAATAAATATATGATTACACCTACTCGCATTTTATCTTGCCTAAACACGTAAGAATACAAATTATACAATTTAATCATAACAAACTAATAAATTTTCTTAAAAAATCCTTCGCCATTTTAAAAATGGAATGCTTATTTAAATGCTGAACGTAGAAGATGTTTGTGCTACTTCAATGATGTTTGTCTGGAGGCAATGCAAAAGAACAGTTTCACAAATGAAATACATGATTTGTGCCATTTTTATTGCATGTATGTAGATTTTAAGAAAGTACATGGGATCCCGATTATTCATCTCCAATAGTCGGAGTGAATTTTTCTTACTGTGTAAGAATCAAACTTTGAATACAAAACTTAAACGACCGGAAATTTGAGATTTGTAAATTATTTTGCTTGCTTGTGTAGTGTTATTGTGATTATGATTTCATGACGTACGATGGGAGATTCCAAATGCCTCCGAATTGTGTGGATAACTTTATTGCTGCATAATTTTTTCATATTGTACTATCAGCTCTGACAGAATTTACTGTCCCTGAAAGGATATCTCAAGTATAAAGTGTTTTTTATAAGAACGTGTGCTGAGTTCTGATAAATGAGCACGATATGACGACGACGACTACAAAGAAAAAAAATATCAGATGTTCTAATAAATGCTTTCTTACTGTTCTCTGTGTTCAGTTGTACTTGCGTATTTATGAGACTGGCTGACTAATAATTTAATACGTTTATTTTGTGTTAACTGCACCAGACTGTTCATTGTCATTCTCGGAGGAAAAATATAAAAGTCATGAAAAAACAACTCCTTCCCCCAGGGTGTCAATATATTACTTTAAAGTATTTTATTGTAATAAAACTATAAATTTTCAATGTGAAGGGTTTATTGATTATATTTGAATTGTTGGAAAAATTAATTGTAACCGGAATCCCCGTCCACTCCGAATGACCATAATAGCACTGGAACGTGTCATCGGCTTGACGAGTATTAACTTACCAGGAGCAGCAAACGCGACTCCTCCACGACGCTGTACTATGGTTTTAATTTTAATATTTTCATCTCGTAGAAGCTTAGGACTCACAGCGTATTGTTTCGAAGCTAACAGCTCCTTACACTTGATTTTTGTCACATCCATAAATAACTTGCCCAATGCATCATTATATTCCGGTTCCACTAGAATCCTGTTAGTAAGCCAGAAATATAATTAGGCCAATGGGTTCATTACTTCCCAGAATATACAAATCAATTAGAGTCATACCAGAATGGTAACCCACCATAGGCCATGACGTTAACCGAAGCTGTAAAATCGAATTATAATTAATAATTAATTAATCAAGGTTCGGTTCTAGAAATTCGTACATTCAAATTCTTAACCCTTAACAATTGGATTCAAATTCTACATCGAAATCGTCTTGACCCGGAAAATAATCGTGTAAAATCATTATCTGGCTTATTTCTGACAGTATTTCCTAGTCAGAACACAAATCCAACCGTCTCGTAATGATCAGAGTCTTGTTATTAAACTTCAATTCATATCTGAGTCACCATCTAGTGTTGAACTTCCGTAAATACCAACTCTAAACTCGGAGTCGTCAAAACGAACACATGAGGCACATGAGTCAAAATCTAAACAATCGAGTGTTAAAATTCGACAAACACCAAATGATTACTTTTCAACTCCGACTTCTGAGTCCCCAAACCAACTCTGACATCTGAGTCAAAATCTAATCAATCAAATGTTAAAATGGCATTAACGCAAACTGCTTCGATTTAAACTCTGAATTATAAGTTGAGCATCATACAGAGCATCATTCAGAGCATAATTCTGGTTGAGAAGCCGTTGGGAATAAATTCTATTCAATAAATTCCAGGCAATCTGCCCCGTTGAGAGACGTTTGGGGTTCGTCGTCACGAGTCGATAAGTCCTGCACATGGACCTGTAGACTAAAACGGGAAAATCAGATATTTTCAAGCAATTCTTGGCCTCTTCTATCCAATGACACCACACTTGACCCCTCTCATAAGGGTGACCCTTCCTTGAGCTGGGGCAACTTCAGTTTCGCCTTCACAAAAGTTGTTAGGGTACACTTAGGGAGTAACATATTAAATTTTGGTCACATTCTGACGGAGGGAGGCTAAACCCATACCCGAGGCGCCTTCTCGACACATTGACTGTGCACGAGAATCCAATTGTAACTATATGTCTTCCTTGGCCAAACAAGCACAGCTATTTCGTTATAAGCTGTTACCGAATCTTCGCGTAACCACAACCGCGTAAATATGAAACACCAAGGATTCTTCTCCAGTTAAAATGTATTATTTGGATTGCTCTTAACGACAAAATTTGCGAAACAATTGGAACACTGGAGGATGTTGAAGGGTCATGCTGTTGCAAAATTTCCCTTAGTGTTAAAATTGCATCTCATCTACTCATGGGTTATTGGAATTCACCAAACCATGACGGCATCCAAAGGCACAAGTAAAGTTTCTACACCCTTCCATATGTTTCATCCGTACGTCACCATTGTGGTTGTGACGAAGGAATGAGGTCAGCCATGTTTCAATGGAAAAATGATTAAAGGCGTTTTGTACTGTGCATGACAATGGATGAAATTACAGCACCACTAATTTTCACTATTTCATACACCAAGCCTGAACTACAAAATTAATAAATAAAAGAGTAGAATTGATAAATATGTAAAAGTTTTTCTTACTGACTATAGGGTTGACAATTCACTGATTGAATTTCACAAGAATGGTGTGTAAGACTCTCCCAAAGGAATAATGAAAACTATTGCACAACTGCCACACAGTCACTGATCAAAAAAAATTCTCAATGTTCCTATGCCTTGGAATTTGGAAAGATTTTCGATAATGTAAAAAAAATTACCCTCATCAAAAAAGGCTTTTTTGGTGAGGATAGCGGATGGTGTGCCACAAACTTAAATTAAAATTACGAATAAAACGATTTAAAGAATATGGCGGATGTTTGTTTTTTTAAATTTAGTGGGTTTGACCAACTGAACAAATCGCTGGCTCGGTTCTTACAAAAACTGACCCTTCCTAGAAAGTCAACCCACAAGAGTTTGAGAGAATCAGTCTTCTACTTGTTGTACTTGGACGTTGATATAGGTTCGAGAGTAGTGAATCATAATAACAATGCACCGTTGTATGACGAATTTCATTTTTCTTTATTTGAATTTTATTTGAGTATATTTCAATTTTGTTTGTGCAACTAAGACCGGAATTATATCCTTTCACGTTTACGCATTTTTTTTCCAACCTCGGTTCTCAATTGACACACAATGCACATGTTATCACTGATTGTTTTTCTGCTGTTCAGGTATTAATTTCGTAATCTGAGAAGATGAAATGCTTATGGAGGTACAATTACTTATAATATCTACTGTCAAAATAAGGAACCAGAACTCAATATTGGAATGACACTGTTAGTTGCAATGCCGACAATATTTCATTTCGCACGTACTAGTAAATTAGTATTCATGTTATAACTGTAGAATGAAAGTAGAGACACGATGCGCTGAAAATTCCGGCTTATCCCTTTTCTAAGCAATTTCAATTTTTCCAGTTAACTAGTCATATGGTCCAAAGGGGATATATTTCACGCCTAAAAACTAAATTTTGTTGAGATTGTACAAATAATTATTCAAACGTTGACATCACACAATTCCACTTCCGTCCAGGTAACACTTCATAGTGTATGATCTTTGATACAATCATTGCATCCGGAATTATATACTGCTGGTAACAATTAAGCAGAACATGTTAATTTGATACAGCATATATTATCAGGGAGATAAATCCCTAATGGTCACTTCCATTCAGCAATGCTAACATTGGCACTCAGTATACGAATGAAAATTTTATTTTGGGAGATGTCCATGGTGTTATGTACATACTGCAGTTCTAGAAATTCTAGTCCCTTCATGAAATCTAATTAAGTTAAATAATATTTTATTCATGTACGTATTTCTTGCCGACATATACGGTATATCTTCCTCGTGAGTTATAATTTTCTAATGGAATGCGAGTTAATTAATAAAGCCTCGAATTTATAAATATATTAATTCAATGTTATTTCTACGACTAACTGTACACACGATGAGCAGAAAGTCGAAAGGTTAAGCCAAACTAATTTGGGCTGTGTTTGATTAACAGGAAAACTTGTACAATCCTACTGCCTGGCATAGCATATAGTTCTGCTGGGGGCCACCTGTTTTCCTTCGCACGGGAAAACGGCAAATTTAATATCACCCCTCCCGCCAGTGGATTTAAAAATTTACAATCCTTCTCATGCGAGAGAGAAAGAGAGACAAAGACACCTAATCTTCCGTTCGTGGATTTTATTAAAACATTTCGCGAGTACAGAAAATTTGTGAATACCAATAGACGGGATCCAGTTGTTTTGGAATTCATTCATCAGTAAGGTTATGGTTCGAATGTCTGATTTCATGCAAACCAGTATAGTTGTGCCAATGCCAGAAGGATGTGAACGAATTGACCTATCAGAACCATTGATCCGGGATTCCATGCATCCGGCATTCGTTGACCGCTACCCTGCGTTTCCGGAAACATACAATGGAAACATCATTTCATGATGGATGCATTTCATCAATTCATTGACCAGTACGGTACCCACGTATTCACATCAGCACGACTTGGCGGAACAACGCAAGTTGTCGTTGACTCAACAAGTGATTTGGGTAGTGTGACAGTGTCCACATTACAATGTCCAAATTACTTGTGTATATTGTTGGTTTCGACTTAAAATGCCTAGCTTATAAACCTCTCAAAGGCTCAAAGTTTATCCCTAATTCTCCTTTATTAGAGAAGAAAACGAAGGCAATTTTGAACATTGACAATAGTTCTACGGGAGACGAATCTCAATGTTTCTTATACTCAGTACTTGCTCATGATAAAATTCTAGGTCAACCTGCTTCAATTGGGCATAGATATTTGAACGACAAATTCGCCAAGACTTATATTAAGAGATTAAAAAAGGTTACGGCCGAGGGAGGGCCTTTCCCTATAAATCTTCAAGGAATTGAATTTTCTTTCAATTTGGAACAGGTTTGTCGCTTCGAAAGATTAAATCCGAATATTAGTCTAAACATCATCTCTTACAAGGATGAAGGGAAAGCGATAAACATGACATAGAAACCCCACTTGGCCGCTGGAAAATGATACACAGAAGTGTTTCACCATTGTATTTATCTGTTCAAAGGGATGCGACTGTAGAGATTGACCTTTTACTAAGAATAGAACAAGAAGATTCACATTTCATACTGGTACGGGATTTGAATGCCATGTTGCCCAAGAATGGAAATTTGTCGCCATTGTTTACAGGGCTTCACGGAAACTTCTCTCGGGGAGAATAAAGAATTTTGTGCGCATTTAAAATACCAAAAAACAATGTTTTCAAACCAATATGGCCTCACATTCAGAAACTGCTCTAACACTCAAAAACTGGCATTCCTAATTTTTTGTGATTTTGAAACATTTTTAGAAAATTCTATAAAGGACACTAAAGGCAAAGTATCAAAGTATCATTTCTTGTTTCATCTTTATAAATAAATAAATACATTAATTAATTAATAAATTAATTTATTAATTTACCTGATTCTCTTCCAACCAGGATTGGTAGTCCGCGTACTTCTCATAGCACCCCAATACTCTGCTTGGATATTTTTAGAAAGTTGGAAGAACTATCATACTTTACAATCCATGTGTTATCGTATACATTCAGAATTTTCCCCGATTCCACAACAATCAACTTAGATTTTCTTGGCCCCAACCTTATTGACAGACAATACTGGCAAGTACACATTATTATGAGGAACTGAAAATGGTTGATGTGTAAGAGTTCGATTTGTGAGGGGGGTTCCAAGTGAAGCCATGCTTTTTAAACATTAATTGGAGTTTGTAATTTATTTACTAAGAATTTGTATAAATTCAACCGGACGACGCCGACGACGTTATTAATTTTGTCATATGAAAACGCAAAGAAATTTTGTTATTTTCAATCAGAAACGAGCTAAATTTTGAACTATGCGGAGCCAGTCGTGCTCACTAGCTGGAGCCACTCGTCCGAGGCACAGACAAAGTCAAGGTTCAGTGGAAAGATCAAACCAAGACGTTGAAAATAAATTGACATTATGAATTCCCGACAATAGGCCGCGGCAATGGTCTGAAGGTCTCACATTCATTCAATTTCAGAAGAATATTTGCCATCACAGGGGAATTGTCCGTACCCCTTACAAAATGATGTACGCAAGTCCCCCGAAATGTAGTTTATTCAGTTTGAATATTGTGACGGACCCACTTTCGGTCCAGCCCAAAGTTTAGTCATTTATTTACTTTGAGACAAAACATAAGGTTGTACTAAAGGAAAATTTATTGTATGTCAAGTAAAATGAGTTGGGTGTGATGTTGAATGTTGTAGCAGAAATGCTGACTTGAAATTTAGGGTAAATGCTAGAAAGGTTACTTTTATGATATGTCATTCGACTCCGTGGGTTGGTGAGAAAACACACTGTAGGATTAATGCATTTTTAGTTTTAAGCCATGCAAGTGAAAAGGTCAAGTTTCAGTTCGGGGTCCGTTTCCATAATATAATGTATATGGCGATGAGTCAAAATCATGACTGCTATTTTGTGATAACAGTATCCCATAGCTTCATAACTTGAGCTCCACGGAATTTTTAGGCCACACCAACGAACAGTGGTCGTCGTATCGTGAAACTTCCCGCCGACGAATCAGTTGTTACTAGCCCCTTCAAACAAACTTTTGCTTAGAAAATTCTCGTCCGTTTCTCGCTTATTGTAGTTGACTTTTTACTCTCCAGTGCATATATGTCGTCAACTCGATAATTTCAGAATATGTCAGTGCTGCATATGCTTGTAATTTCAGATGACCACGCGTGTTGGCAAATGCAGACCGCACCGTGTAATCACCAGAAGTGCCATATGACCGCAGAAAATTACTCAAGATTTCCAACTGGATCAGGTCTAGGGCAAGTATTAAGGTGAAAAGGGGCAATTCTTCATAATTTACGTCTCTCTTGATCATGGCATTCATACTCTCACACAGATTGGTAGTTGGAATCACTTTCGCAAAAGCCGAAAATTTGGAGTACTCAAACATAGCAGAGCCACGTAAGTCCGCTTTGAGTTCGCGTCGTACTTATTCAACAAAACCCTCTGACCACACTTCCTGATATTCTACATATTTGTCATCGAAGTCCTTTTTATTTTCACATTCAAGTAAGCACCTTATGTGGTTCGATAGGATGTTAACATCGTCTTGTTGGCCACCAGCATGTGATACGCACCTCTGACATCATCGATTATATGACTGTGACAAAAGAGTATGTTCAGATTCGGTAGCTTGGATCTCAACACATTAGAAAAAGCTGTTTCACGGTCACAGCATATTGGTAAATCAATTCCACACTTGTCCAGTTTCAGTGCGTCTATACCAATTTCTTGCCAAAACATTGCATGTCCTTTCTCCTTTTTCTTCTCGTGTAAAACAAATCAGACGGGCATGATAGGATTGCCCTTGAAATGTATATTTCGGAGCACTAGGACTGAAATGTACGCGTCGCCTAAAGAAAACATGAATTAATAATTTTATTGAACTTTTAATTTTATTGAACTTAATTGTACACGCTGGGCATACATACCCAAACAAAACGTGGTACATACGACAAAAGTTGTCTGTATTCTTTGTGCTTTGCACTATCCAATATGATTTGTCAAGCGTAATCCAACAGAGCCGGCTCGGAGAATATGAAGACGTCATTGGGTACGAATTGCACGAGCTTAATGAATCTTCGGTGGTCTTGTCTTGCCATCTCAAGAATGCTCCCCCTTTCATCTCTATACAATCTTCTGCCTCGCCTATCCAGGTTTTTCATGTTTATTATTTGCTTCGTGTTTCCAGGAGCAACAACTGATTCAACAATTTCGAAAAGCTCTCCGTACTCTTTAGCCTTCTCCTTCACAAGACGACTGCATATGTCTATTGGTTTGTCTTTTCCCGTTACAATTCTTCGAAGCTGGTTCTTGATAGATTTCGTTACTGATACAAAAGCCTGCTGAGTTAAGGGTATTCCCATGAGGGCTGGGGGTGTACAAGTTCTCGTCTCCTATGTAGTGTATCAGTACATGTTTTCCACATAAACACCAGCAATGGAATGAGCTTTAAAATACAAGGTAAGGTGGTACATAAGGTGTGTCCAATGTTTCGGCCCACCTTGTACTTTTCTCATTAATTGTTATCTATTTAGGCTGAATCATTTCAAACAGGTTGGTTTGATTATCGTATCGCACTCAAATTAAAAAACTAAGAAGGTAGTTCAAAATATATACTCAAAGGCAATCAATTTCAAATACATTTAAAACCCTAGAGATATACGGGGTGTCGCATAAAATAATCCTAAATTCGTCCTAATTTCCTGGATTTTAACTTTGTCTGAAAAGTGAGATTGGCATTGTTCTATTCAAAACTGCGCTTCTTATGAGCCGCGTCCCACATTCCTCAACTCACTCCTACTACACAGCTAAAGAAAATAAGCCCTAGCCGATTGAGATCGTTACCCTTGGATTAGACGAAGAAATGGAGTCACAGACTCCAAGCTCCGAGAATACGAAAATATTCAGGATTCTCCTGAACATAATTTATTCCCAGAATGTGAAGAGGTGCGTCCAAAACCATTGGAACCAGAACACATGGGTGTTGGAGAAATTCCAACGGTGTATCGTTCTCTGACTCCTTGAAGTACAATAGCTCAAGAGGAATTGGACCGAGAATCTAGTTGCGAGTGGTTTTGACTATGTGAAGCACGACGACCAAGTATTAATTACATTTGTTGAGAACTGGCAATGAAAACAATGCCAGCAACTCAAATTTATGAATTCGAAGGATTACATAATGATTCGAGGAAAATTTATGTTTAATGTTAATTATTGTTCGATTAGAATTGAAATTTTAGTTATATGGTTACAATTTGTCAAATTTTGATACACCAGCAAATCAGATAATTACGAGCCTTCTTAGTAAAGAAATCCGATTACCAGAAATTCTCAGAATTATTTAATTGTAATTTAAATGTTTAAAAGTCCTGCTTTGGAGTGCGTGAGGAATGCACTGAGTTTGTGGTTTGAACTTAAAAGTTAAAGTCCCTGCGTTGTACCAAAACGCATAGAAAACTAGTGCGCGCTGCGTGCCCCACACCGACCCATGAACTGCATCATAACAACATGAACTCAACAGAGATGGCGAAATATACACCAAGTGTACATACCGCACCAAACCCAAACCCAACCAACCAACCAACCAACCAATCGACCAGCCAATTAATCAATCAATCAGTCAATCAGTCAATCAATCAATATAATCAAACGAAAATTCAGTGTATATCCCACACTAACTGCTACTAATATCATCGGAACTCCTAATTGACAAATCTTCTTATGCAGGATCAATAAAGAATTAAATTACTTTTCCTTTCATTTGCGTTGTTGGTTCTGAGAAGGGTCTTTGCAGTAGATTTCCTTAATTTCGGTTCCTTCAATATCTCAAACCGATTTCATCGGTTAAGAAAACCCATCCATTCCTCCACAATCTTTACTTCTCGTCTTCGCATGCATTTTTCGTTAAGCGTCTGCGTGCGTGGTCGCTTTCTGCTTCCGACTGTTTATTTCCGATTGATTTGTTGCTCTCCTTTGGATGACTGTATCCTGGTTCGAGATTTCGTTTTCCAGGCAAGGACATTATGAATTATATATGATTGTCGTTTTCTCCGTAGGTATTCGAATAGGTGAGGATCGCCCAACGCGTTTTATGAGAGTACAATCAGCTTTGCAAATGGTACATAAGTCGAGGAGTCGCTTCCGAAAAATCGCAAAAACGACAGCACACAAAATACCTACAAAAGGCAGTCAATATCTTAGTCGACAGGACGTTTCCCCAAAAACTTCAAAACGGCCTTTTCAGTGTCGTTTTGGATAAATTTTGTCGAATTCAAACGATAAAACTGAAACTCTTCGATCGGAGTTATGTACTGACAATCTGGCTTTCGGTTGGAAGTTTGCAAAATTACACCACGTGTCTGTTGCTCAAAATTAATTTGAGGAATGCAATTCCTTGCCATGCAGTCTGCACACACTCCCAGTGCAAAGTGAGTTGAGAGAAAGTCTACGGTTGAATGAAGATTAGAAAGTAGAGAAAGCACATCTTGCCTTCAACAGAACCCTCCGCCAATCGCCCAACGCCAAGAACAACGACAGAAACTAAAAATAATTTAACCCTTTTCACATTTTGGATTTTCTTTGATTCGATTCTGAATTGTGAATGACCGAACTGTCCAATTAGCAGGATTCGACTGATATGGAATTTTCTTCCCTTGAACTTTGTTAGCGAATTGACTAACAATGTTTTCCATTGCACTGTAACAATATTATTCAGTCTGGACGGCTATTTTTGTTAAGAGCCTTGCTTATTCCAGCAAAGAAGAAAATGTGTCGTCTCGTAGTCTGACTATTTAGTTTAGATTTCCCCTGAGAGGATATATATAAATGGAAGAAACTCTTTTCTGTATTTCATTCACGACACACCATTAACTAATAAATCAACTAATAAACGCCATCCTGGCCGAAAATGCACAGGACCAATTCCAGCTTGCACATTGGACATACAAAAATGGAAGAACTCCTCACACTTGTCTTTTTTGACAGAATTTTATCATGGTGGCTTCGAGCAAGGATTCTTCCAATTAGCCTCATATTTCCTGGGAGGAAGATTACGGCGGTTACAACAACTCCGGTTGCCCAGACATACTACAAAACACTTTCTGGGTACACAGGGAGACCGAACCTTGATATTTCTAACACTTTGGATTACTCGTTCAAACGTCTGCTGATTGATGTGCAAGAATCATTACACTGTAACACTCAGATTGGTGGACGAATATTTCACAGGATTGCCAGTTTTGGTTCTTTTGCTCCGTGCTCTTATGCGGACGGGATAGTGTGGTAATTTCGTACGTCGTTCCGTTCCGGAACTAAGAGATTTTGGTACTACATTTTTAACGGAACGGAATAGGTAGGAACGTTTACGTGTTGAGAACGAGAGTTGGAACGTCGGTCCAAAACCTAGTATATTTGACAGTATGGGGCAAGAAGTAACACAGCTATTGACACTAAATAGCGTTGTAGAAAAATCTCCAACTATTCCAACCAATCAACACTTTATTTCTATTATGCCTAATTAAAGCAATTAGGGGATATTATCAAAACTTGGTTTCTGGATCTCCTTGCAGTGGTGTGGGACTGCACATTTCTCTACTATACATACAGTCGAATTTGAATTTGTTCTGTGACTTCGATATCGACTTCGACGACGACGCATTGAATATTTTGAACAAGAAGGGATTTCGACTAATTTATTCTCAAGTTGTGGCCAAAATGTGACATTCCTTCCAAAATTCCAAATAACCAGATTAAAATGAGATTATTTGCATGAAATTCGATATTTTCGACGGCTTTTAGAGAAAACATGGAACTAGTTCCGGAATAACGTTCCGGAACGAAATGGAACTAGAACGAAGATTTTTAAATCGTTCCGGAACAGAACGTAACTGGTACGATAAAATGAAACTTGGAATAAGAACGGAACTAGTACGAACTTTTTTGAGCAGTTTCGGAACGGAACGAAAGCAGGAACCATTTTACCACACTAGGGTGGGATGACTACAACTCCACCGTTTTTTATAACCTTTATAGAGGTATACACATGAAATAATAATCTGTAAATATAATAATTTTTATCTAATTATATAATAAACAAATTGACTATTCTCCACTTTACAATTCCCAACATCATTCACGAAATAGTGACAAGAACATAAATACTTGAGTATCTGAAGGTAATGCATAAAAAATTAAATTCAACACATATTCGTTATCCGAGCAGAGTTTCTGCTGTCTCAGCTGATCGATCAGCTTCCGAGTCAGTCATAAATGATACAAGACGGAGAGCCCAACTAGCAATAGTACTCATCCTTACGCTGTACACCTCTACCCCTTGGTTGAGTGAGCCGCAGGCCCGTCCATTATTTATTTACTTTCACTTTTAATTTAACATGACGCGTCGAATTGTGCCATCCCAATAATTGACGGATTCCATCTCTAAATGATAGAGTTACCCTACTTCCTGACTCAATTCGCCGATGGCCTTCTATACACAAGGACTTTCCCTTTACGAATACAACCCATATTAATTTGTTACACAATTTAACCCTGAAATTTTCGTTTTTTACTTTGACTGAATACTTCGAAACGACTTAATTTTGCCATGAATGTATATTCCCACATTTCGGCCTGTTGGTCATGTCAATTAAGTATTTGGAGTCCTGTGCCGCAGGTCCATCATCATCATCATCATCGAATTCAGTTACCCTCTTGCTGAAATATTCCCTCAAAGCTTCCTTAATATTTTCTAAAAGAAATTTTGTTACTTTTAGTCGAAACCAATTGGTATTTTCCTTGAAAATATGGATAATTTTTTTACTTACCTTACTTCCATACTCAATAAGTGGCATTTCTGCCCCTTCTCATTTCTGAATTTCGCGCACCACCAATCCTCCCAACAACCCAGTCTCAGTACCGCTTCGGTATTTTATTCACTAGATGCCGCATTCCCGTTTACTATTAAATTCGCGTACTACTGAGAACATCACAATCAGTTCTTTAATTTTCTCCACTTCGAAGTTGAGTGAACCACCCTGTCCAGTGCACACCGAATCAGAATCTGAGAACCCACATTGCATTTATTCCTAGTTAAAATTGGGCAGCCGAGAAATGGGCAGCCAATCACGTGACAAATATTTATCACTTAATCCACGCTCGGACCACATGACAAACAATTTTTTTGGTAAAATAAAATACAGGCCGGACACATTTTTTGAGTCCTTTGGATTTTGATTGTTGGAATTCATATTTTTTCCTATTGCACTCTACACACTTTATTGCAGCCTCGTTCATGATTTATGACGAGGGAACGGCCTAAAGTGGTTCATTGGACTATATTTTGATAAAAAGCACTCAAATAATAGAATCTAGTTCCAATGCTGTGTGTGTTGCACACCTGACCAGTATTGTGGGACTTTTAACTTTTTTAGAATTCTTGTGCCCCGGAAAGGCAGACTCCAACCTTGTATTCCTCTCAGAGTCACAGGTATTTATCTACTTTTACGTTTACCACCACACCATACCATCCAGTTCAGTTCAAAGTAGTGGGGCAATAATGCCCACGGTCGTAGTAGTAATCGTAAAGCTTTTGGAGAAAGTCGAATAATGAATAATGGGTGCAAGATTCTTAAAAACATTTTAGTGTGGCAGTTCAGGAGGAGTGCGTAGCCAATGTGTATGTGTGTCAGAATTTTATATTTTGAATGAATTTGTTGGCTCTTATGCGTTGCTTAATACTTCTTTTTGTAGCTGTATGCGTGCGGCACGAAGAAATTAAATTCATTCAACAACCCAGTCAGAATAAAAATACTCTAGTATCAGATAAGCTGTTATTTCCTCCCAGTACAGTCTAGATCATTTTTAAGGCTCGGATGCAATACTCATTTGTGATGTGACTGAAAAGCTTTCACTTACCAATTTAAATACACAAATTGGGAAACACGGATGGATTTCTTCAACAATATTTTTTGAATATATTGCCAAATATTAAAAAATAATACGCAAACGAAAATTGGTCCTGAATCTTTGATTCCCTCACACAATCTAAAGAAAAGTAGTCAGTAATATATCATGGAGGCATGGTCGTTTATTGTATGCAATACAGGGTGGAGAATACAAACATTATCAAGTAAAAACATTCCACATTCAATTGTACACTTATGAATATCCAAATAAATTCCATATAATCTCTCTCAATAAATTCAAATCAGAATTCTAATCTCAGACACGCTTGCGCATGCAACATAATAATGTAATTAAATTACTAAATAACTTTAGTGCTTTAAACTATAGCGAACGTAATATTTTAAATTAACCTTAATCTGAAATTCTCAAATGCCCTCCCTTAATCCAACTTCTATTTGCTACACAGTCTAACATTTAATTTCTCTCCTTAACGGGTGGATTGGATTTGGATTAGATTTTGTAGATTTCATAATACATGAAATTAATTGACAATTTTTTACAAAAATTATACAGACACTGGCAATGAGTGATATTCCACGACAACCACAGGTAAATACGGACTTCCGTTTGTTCCGATCTAGTTTGCTATTAATTATTCAATTTGGCTTTCTTTCTCTAAAGTAAGCTTGAGTTCTACATTAGGGATGTTAGAACAAGAACACATCAAATTATTTCTCACAATGATTAAAAAATAAACTGTCATAATACATAATATTCAAATAGCTAACTATTTGTGCAAATGTATAAAAATTAATCTGTGTTCAATTGTTGTATAACTTTTATTTCTTTTGTTCTAGCCTGAAAATTTTTTTCGAAGACACCATGTATGAGGGATTGTCTGGACTTTTAGCAATTACCTATACAATTAAGCGTCCAGATTCCGAGAACGGAAAGTCCAAACTCCGTAAAACTGTACTCTCTGTACGCATCCTTTATGACCCAGGGGATTTATGAACATGGAGAATTTTGCGTTCGTTTAATTTTTCACACAATTTTTCAGAAAAATATATTCTTCCAATTTCTCCCGATTAATTTTACATATTAAATATGTAATTCGGGATGTCCATAGGACGGTGGTTCTGGTAATGAGATGGCAGAACGGACATGGTAGCTCCGCATCCGTTCTTCATGATCATTGTCCAGCGTTCCCCGGCCATAGACAAATTATGGATCCCCGACCTCCGCTGCAAGGCCAACCGTAGAGCCACTTTCACGGCCCTTTGATTTAAATTAGTCAATGTGTATTAATAATTTGTTCAATGTATTGAAATATATTATTATATGGACTTACTTTCTCTGCCGTTTAGCTATGTTGGTGTCGTAAATGGTGCAGGTTTTGTCCACGACAATGGCAGCTACGTTTGGTGTGGAGATGGAAAGGATTGGAGTTGGTTGTCCAGTTGTCCTGTCCACCGGGTTCGATATTTTGCATTTTGGTCAAGTGAGTACCTGACTGCCACTTTCATCCCATGCCCTTGCATTTGAAACTCACGGGTACAAAAATCTATTGAAGGAAGTGTAGAAGGAAGGGGGGATAGGTGAAGTTGGCTGAAGGATTAAGGTGAGGAGATAATATATATGATTGAATGCGAGGTATTGAAATGTGAATACCTGTTTCGTATTCTTTTGTGAAGATGAATCCTCGTGAATGATGTTGGGATGAAGAAATGTCTGGAACAGCTAGGAAGTGTATCCCAAAAATTCAGCCATTCTTTTATTATTAACAAATTATTATAAAAATATTGCAAAACTATAAACGTTAAATCTAAATGCTAAATTATGTAATAATAATGATCATATAATATATCCCTAAAAATAATCCCTAAATATTGCTATTTTCTTACCCAACCCCAAATTATTTAAAATAATAGATTAAGTTAATATTGGCTTTCAAAATGGTTCTGAAATTTCTCAAAAAATTAATTTAAATTAAACTGAGACAAGCTCAGGCAAGGTGCGAAAGACCCACTTACTGACCGTCGAAAGAAATGTGTGTGGTTGTAAATAATTACTACACTCACCGTCGAAAGAAAAGAGTGTAGTCGTAAGATATGTTAACCACAGACCGTCAAAACATTTGCGTAGGTGTCTAGAAACACGACACATCACGACTCACAGTCGAAAGAAATGCGTGTAGTTGTAAGACATGTCAACGAGTTACCATCGAATGATATGTACATGTGAAAAGAAACATGACACATCACCACTCACAGTAGTAAAAATTTGAGTGTGTGTAAAGAAACACGTTACAGCACCAATCACAGTCGAAAGATATGCGTAGGCATCCTACGCATATGCGCCCACAATGACCGTCGAAAGAAATGAGTAGTAAAATATGATAATCACTTACCGTCGAAACAAATGAGTGTAGTGGTAAATCATTACACCAATCGCAGTCGAAAGATGATAGGTGCAAAGAAACGCAACACGTCACCACTTGAGTTTGAGTTTGTGTAAAGAAATACGCCACATCACCATTCACAATCGAAAGATATGCCTAGGTGCAGAGAAAATCGACACATCACCACTTACCGTCGAAAGATATGTGTAGGTGTAAATAGACACGCCACATCACCACTAACCGTCGAAAGATTTGTGTAGGTGTGAAGAGACACAACACATCATCACTCACAGTCAAAACCACTCACAGTCGAAAGAAATACGTAGGTGTAAACATTGAACTCAAAACAGACGGCAGCATTGTTAGTCAATAATATGTTTCATAGTGGTAGCCTACTTCCTGGTTAAACCGGAAGTGAAAAGTATGTTATGAATGTTTTCCGTATGAGCCAAGGACCCCTAGTTTACGTATACCAAATATCTGGTCGATCCGATCACTATTGAATCCAACAGAGATGGAAGCATAGTAAACAAAATGTTTCATATTGGTACCCTGCTTCCTGGTTAAAGCGAAAGTGAAAAGTATGTTATGAATGTTTTCCGTATCAGCCAAGGACCCTTAGATAACGTATACAAAATATCAGGTCGATCCGACCAGTTATATAAGGACTACAATGGGAAACAATAAAACCTAAAGATATTGTGAAAATATTATTTCGATTTCTAGCTCCCTTCTGCTGCAAAAATGAAAAAAAACTGTCCCGGATGCTTCCTAGTCAATGCTATCGAATACAGGAAAAAGTGCTTATTTGGCCTAAAAATTGCACCTTTTTCTTTTTGCCTGTTTGACGAAACATCAAATTATTGTTGACATCGCTTCCTATAATTACTTATGTAGTGAGGTTGTTTCAGCACTGTCAACGTAGACGGGAGAAACGTACCCTCAACAGACTACCCAATAGGAAGCGCGGTGAAAAATATTTGCTGCAGTATTTGTAATGGAGCCTTGAACTATGTTGATTAAGATACCGCTTCCAAATGGCCTTCCAACTACTCCAGAGAATACTATACAAGGGTAATGCTTCACCGGTGCAGTACTATTTTTATTCCGTAATTGACTTTTTTTAATTTATTAATTGATAGATACTAAACTTGTTTTGCTGGATTTGAAGGGTAATCCAGTTCAGCCAAATCCACACTACTCGTTCGAGTCTTCTTATCCGGTAAGGAGATTTAATTTAAACATTTCCAGTTTCGTTATGGACACTCACAAAGTAGATTGGGAAAATACATCTAAAAACATCACCTCAACTCTCATGATCTCTTAAACAGTTTTCCTAAAAAAGCATTTTGGAGAACCAACAGAAATAGAAAGAATTTTATAAAAAGAATTATAATCTATGAAGAATTTTACTTTTCGGATTCGGATATTACTACAGTCTGAGGAGCTACTGTTCTTCTACTCTTCTGCTCAATTCTTCTAATCACTCTATCAATTCAATTCAAGTCTTTCAATCCTGAGTGTTGTCAACCATCAACCAAATCCGCCTGATCAAAAGTGGAAGGAACAATTTGTGTAATAATGGCACAGTTAATGATGGAAAAAGAAATTCTTGGAAATTCTTTGAAGGCTGTATGCCATAAACCGTAGTAGAGTTGTAAAGAATACATGACATGATTTCCGCAAATAATTTTAAAAAGATGAAGGTAAGGAACGCAGCAAAAGTATTCTTACTGTTGTTTTACACATGAGCTTACTTGTATTTATATCAAATAATTCCGATGCACATCACACGGCAGAATATATCTGCCCTGAATTATATATTGAATAGTGTTAGCTGATTCGTGGATAAGCAATCCACAAATGACTAACAATATTGTAATTAAGTAATTAAGAGACATAAAGTAAGAGTGAAAGGAATAAATAAGTAAGTTAAGTAGTAAGTAACGAGGAATGGCTACGACAGATTATTTTGGAATCCGAAATTCAGAAGCAGAAAGAGGGTACATTTTGAAGAAGCAAGTCAAAAATGAATGTTACACCTATGTTTATATTTTAGCTCCGTCAAACCCACACATAAGCGATGCAGCGAAAGAGTTTCCCTTGTCAAGTACTGAGTCAACTCCTCTGTCCATCACTGCCATTCCCACACCAACCACAGACATTCCCTTGACCACATCAACACACTGGGGTTGCAAAAGCAGACGCATTGCGACATTCTTTGGCAATGTATAACGGGGACGAGGATTTCCTACCATTGTTTGTACGTAGGTGCGTGAAGGGAATTGGAAAAACTAGAGAGCTTGCAAAAGGCCAGGCACTCCACTTTTCGACGAGACTTTGTATACACATAAAAAATCTTTAGGGAATCTGTCTTCTACTAAGAAAATACGAAGTGAAAATTGTGTGAGCGATTGAGTTTCTGTAACATCAAAAAGTAAGTCGCTGTGTTCTAATAAAATTCACAGTTTTTAACAAGTTCGGAGTTTGTCAAATCTCATGGTTTATTAAGGGAGATAAGAGATCTCCAAGAGTGGTTATAAGTCAAGAATAACCTTTCATGTGGTCCTTTTCGAACCGTCAACCAGGAAAATACTCTTAGACTTTTTGGACATTCTTCATTCTTCTTCTAAATACTTAATCTTCCAGTACTAAAGTTTTATCGCGATGGATAATGGATGGATGGATACTCTGGGAAAATTGCAGTACACTAATATCAGTACTTAAAATCGAAAACAACGTATGCCATTTCTTTCAGAGTAATATCTTTAAGTTTACATGTAATATATATATACAGTAAGAAATATAGTCAACTACTGGTGCAACTAGTTTCCGTAGACTACAGAGTATTAGGGTAACCGGTTTTTCGAAAATATTGAATAATTACGTATAATAGTATAATAATGATATTATTATTTTCTGGTAACGCTTTTTATTTAGACATTTTTAAATTCGAACTCTGAAAAATTGTATTGTCAGTTCAAACACATACAGTATTAATTGCAGAAATTCATGCAAAAGGCCATGACTGTTGGCGTCTGTCCGCAGGATATATTTTTTTGTGATTTCTGGTAAAAAGTTTGGTACAATTTAATTTGTTAATAATAGAATTGCCGGAAAGACACCGGCATTTGGCGATGGAGGATATGAAATGAATCACAAATAGTTTCAGTGAATAATAACTATTATTCATTTTTCCTTGACAGCACAAAATGGGTGCGATGTTGCCAAAATGCAACATTTTGGCAACGCCATGACCGAGTATGTCAACTTGGACGGACGTGTATGGTTCTTTTGTCGGTAGGGAAACCTAGTTCCAGATTTGTGCGAGACCCAATTCGAGGGATTATGTGCGGGCACGAAAGACAAACCTTATGACGTTGGAGAGGAAGACAGAGAAGGGCCAGATTTCTACGAAGACATTGTGGCTTTGGGAAAGGATCTGGGTTAGTAATGCTCTACAATTTGTTTTGTTAGAACGACTAGCAGCGATAGTAATCGATTTCATTTTTTTGTCTATCATTCAATGGTATTCCAGAAATTATGGACACTAGAGGAAGAGCACTGTATAATATTCATATTTCCACTGAAACACTTCAATCATTACGTATTCAATGATTACAACCTTGTTGCACAAATACGTGTTATCGAACCTACTTCCCTTCTACTCCCGATGAATCAACGGCTCTTATACGAACCCACATTCGTACGCAAGAGAACTCATTTTGGTTCGTCAGAACAAAAAGTCTAACAACAAATAAACCACACCTATACCACTCGACCCCCTCCCAAACCCAATTCCAAACCAAAACAATGCTGGGAATTTAGGCTCGGCCTAAATTCCCAACATTGCTGCAGCATTACCAGCATTGCTGCATTGCATTCCCAGCACCTACTTTCATGAATTCTTATTCTGCATCCAGTTTCAACGAAATGCCACAAAAATTGAATTCATATTCTCTCTTATAATCATTCTGTTTAATCTATCAAAAAATATCTTGCATTTCGTTGAAACTGGATGCAGAATAAGAATCCATTTCGTTGTTAAGCTCAAGGAAGAGCAAGGAAATCAACAAAAGTGACTCTTAGACTGGTCCAATGCCCAGTACCGAGACCGACACACCCTGTTGGGGCGGGAGGCACAACAAACAAACGACGTGGAGTTGCCCTGTGTACAATGTACAATAAACACAGAAGACTCAGATTCAAATATGAAGGGACAGGTCTCATGCTCAGGTCGTAGGATTCCCTTGTCGATCGCCTACTCAAACTAAATTGTCCGGGTGCGTTGACCTATTCCATGCCCCGTGTACTCTGAGTATCCCCCATCTTAGTGTTCTGGGCATAAACTCTTCCTTCCCATCTGCTCTCTCCTGTGATACTGACGTCACAGCCAGACTGAATGACATTTCGCCGGACATTTAGCCGGCTTCTAAATGTTGATCTTTGTCGAGGTTGTCAATAAATACGTTTACGTACTGTAGCCTATCCTCTAGGCGGTTGAAAAAAATGGTGAAACCACAAAGCTGACGTCAGGTTTCCACTGTGTCCACTGTCCAAAACATCTAGGTCGGTTTTAATGGCGACGCATTGTAATCGTAATATTTGTAAATGTAAATCACAATTTCTATTTTGTGGAGGGAGACGATACCACACCACAGTATGAAGTCACCTATGTCACTTTTCATACGAGTAATCAACGGAAAAAATACATCACTCTCACACATGGTTTGGCCAGAATTCATTCACACTCTTTAGAGGCTCTTTATCTTCACCGCTTAATGATAAAAGCCTCGTTTAACTTTACAATAGCTGTAGTGGTCGACATTACCAGCCCATGTATTAGAAATTGATTGATATCAAAATTGGCACAGGTGGATCTTATCTTCTCGTCCACCTTTGCTTGCATGTTTCTTTCCGTTTCTTTCTCCGTTGGTTTAATACTCGGATCAATTTTTTAATCAACTGATGTAGTTGCGCCGATTTTTTACTAATATCTCGCCATTTTCTTATTGATTTCTTCTCAATATTCAAATCTCAAAAATACCGTGGCGGCGCACGGGCGGCAAGACCTGGCCTTGAAGGCCAATAATGGTTTGTAATTATATCCATTCCTCAGGAGACTGTTTCCTATTCCTGTGCCACACCCTGTTATGAAAGTCTTGGTTGGACAGAAAGGCCCATTTCCTTTGGTATTCACTTGCTGCAAGAGATTGGGGCCCCTTACGACGTCACGACTCTGGCCCTTTGAAATTTTTTCCCGGAGTTCATGCTGATTGATATTACGATTCAGAAATTGTATATTCCAGTTGGAACGAAGTTCAATCAAAATTGTAATGGCTTCTCTGGACCAATTGTTGGTCGAAGTATTTGTTCCTGTTGACAAAAACACAAACACATATTGTGTAGCTGCAAAAATTATATTGAAAATTGACAACAAAATCCAAGGAATAAGTAATGACTTCCTAGGAAAAGAAATATAAAATCATTTGAGACGTGATTACCCTAATTATTTTTATTTGTAGTGAACAAATTCAAATAAAATACGGGCATGTCACTCATTCATTTTCAGTGTTGGGAAAAGTTACAGCGCTGTCCGATATGTTTTGGAAATACTTCTTCGCATTAATTGTAAATTAGTTTTGACTTGGGTTGACTGTGATTGATTTGAAACCGGCATGGACATACATGGCTTGAGCATTAGAATTACCTTTTCCGCATTTATTGCTCTCTGTTCCTTCTTCCAATATTTTAGTAAATTACAGTCCGAGGAAGTTTAAGGGTCTGGGAATTGTAGAAGCTAACTGGGAAGCTTTTTTCCAGCACTATAACATTTGCCAAAAACTTCTATCGTGTAATAATACATATACCAATGCTAGTGAAGATCTGTGAGGTGAAATTGGGATATGCGTTGAGACAATGGGAGTGAATTGTCTAATGGGTGAAAGTGAAGTAGTGTCTGCTGTCTTCTAGTAGTAGTTCGAGATTGACAATGACATTTATAATTTGACATTTGAGTGCTTTGTCTGTGATACAATTTGCCCTGCCATGCTCTACCCATGCCCTCCTGTCATAATCTTTCATTCCATAACTTTCCCCTTAACTTTCTTGTTGCCCCACATAAGTAGAACAATGTAAAGTTTTGGAAAAACAGTTCACTTTCCTCTTCAAGTTTGCAGGAAATCAATACGGTTTGGCGTCTAAAGTTCGAATAGGGGTGTAGATTGTAAGGTAAACGTAAAGTTAAACGTAAAGAGATAAGGAAATGGAATACTACGACTACAACAGAACTGCAAGAAAGGTTAACATAACGAACGGAGTCAGTCTATTACAGAATCAACGAACTTTGTACACTTTCAGTATTATATCTTTGACTCAATGAGTCTCTCCACATGCGTTCTTTCTTCTTTCCTTCTTTGACTTCTCAAAAGTTTGCTTTGCTTGCTCGACGCTCTACTTTTCCATCGACGATCTACTCCAATTTCGGGGTGTCAACATGGAGTGGCGAAAAGAGGCCACTAAAATAGTTCTGGAGATACTGCAGCCGTTCGCTGATTGGGATTGGTATGTGATGGATCCAGACGACCCAGATTTCGGACATAGACGATGGTAATGTTTCAGATTTAAAATTAATTGTGATAATAATTAATGAAATAGTAAATAAAAATAAAATAATTAACGAATAATAAATAATTGTGTAAGTTCCAAATAAATATTCAATAAAAATATTTTTTTCACATTAGTTTTTAAAAATGTGTAGACTTATTTTCAGAAGTTGAATAGTTTAATTGGTCAAATTAATTTTTTAGAATTTAAGAGGAATTGGTTCGCAGAAATGAAATGGTTATTTCGTAATGTGAGGAAATTAAAATAAAATTTCGAAAATAGTTTCAATTCCTTTAATTTATTCATAACCACGACAATCTTTGCTGTTGCGTGTGTTTGTGACCACGATTTCTCATTCGTTGCGCTGAGCGGTGCCTGCGTGTGCAAATTCTTTGATGTGAAAAATGACATGCCCACACTAATGACGAAATCGGGTCACGGTCAAGGTCAAAATCAATTCAAGGTTTCACAATTTTTAGAGATTCTGTCTGTGAATAGAATCCCATCAAATTTCCCCTGCCATGCAATACGCGCTATGCTCCCAACACCGCCAAATCCAAACTCATTCAACAATAACAATAATCCAAATTTTAATCTAGAACCCAAATCCGGAAGATGCCATCCCAAGATACACCCACCATTGACGAATCCAATACAGGAAATTATTTAAAACGTATTTCACACGCAATTTTAACTTTCAAATGTAATTGAAATTTTCAAATTTTTGACTGGAACCATTTTTTATACGCAGTTTCCATCCCCGGTGAGAGAAAAGCAAATGCCCGCGGTCAAAATCCACTGAATGACCCCGACATTCTGGGTGTCGGATTAAGCAGGACGAGTCACACATTCTTCATGGACAGCGTTCGAAAAGGCCGAGCTTCGACAAAGGATCCGTTAGCAGTCGCCGAGAGATATAAAAGGAGCGTGAGCGAAATCAGAAGATCATTCGGAAAGAACTGGTTGGGTGTTGGTGGCGAAGGTTGTGGCGAAAAAGGGGCAAAAAATAATTGTTCACTTTTGTACCGAATTATTAATGCTAATTTCATAGGCACCATGGTACCGGCTAACTATTAATAATAATTTCGAAGTCACCATGGCAACCTATTTCTTTAATTTAATAAATTAAATTAGACGTATTGGGCGGCGCGGTGCGCGCGCACTAGCGAGTGAGAGCGCATGTGTTTGTGTGTTGTGAATTAACAAATGCCAACCTACCCCTACAGATCCACACATGCACTCGCTGTCAACTTGTCACACCGCCAATACCAAAAGTGCAATATGTTCCACACCGCCTCACTTTCCTTACACTCATTCACAAACTTCATCCTCGTCCACAACTCAATACAACCGACAAATATCACTGACCTCCTCATCGAGCGGTGACCTGTGACCTGCGGGAGAATGAGGATGAACACTCTCCGTCTCGAAAAATACGCATCCATATCCAACAATATAAAAAATAATAAATTTATTGGTTTACTTTCATCATGCAACCGTATGAATTACACTAAAAATATAATATTTAATGAATTTTTTGATATAATGAGAGTGAATTAAATTAGATAATATATGTAATAACAGCTTACCTAAAATAGAATAGCCACCGCCTCCGACACCCACCCCAAATCCAAAACCACATTCGCCTCCACTCGAACCGTCACATCTCCCCCGGATTGATGTATTCCACCGGGGCAGAAGCGGGACCGAAACATTCCAACAGGCTCCGCCCCCTTCGCCTCTGCCAAATTCATAGGCATGCGCCGTCCAAGCAACTCTTGCATTTTCCAATGCTAACGCAGTCTATAATTAAAATATATAAAAAAATAAATTAAATAAATTAAAATAGCACAAACATAAAATAGAAAGATTAAAAATAAATAAATTTCGAATTACCTGATATTTTGGCTTTAAATCCAAACAATAATAAAATTCGTATTCCACACCCTGTCTCAGACACGGATTTCAAAATAAAGGATGTATATAAATCATTGAAGGTTAATCACATTTAAATTAAAACATTTGTACGAATCGATGAATATGTAAATAGGAATATGTAAACACCTACGATTATTGAATTGACTTACAACTAGGAAACTTACTATTAGAAGCATGCAGCAATTGTAATTCATACAATTACTGCATGTGATCATTTTAATTGTGATACATGTGCATGGAGATACAGAGATATTAAAAAGTAACGAACGGACATCGATGAAATATTTTCAATGAAAGTGCAATTTGCGTGTCAATCTCCCCTTTTAAGAATGAAGCATAGTGACAAGATGAATATATTTATAAACTAAAAATTAAAAACCAATAATGCTTTTCTCTTTTCTGTGATTATAATTATATATATATTAATTATAAATATTAATAACATTAATTTGCTCACCATCAATAAAATGCCAACAATGTTTCAAAGGAGCTCCCTTAGCATGAATAGTGCTTTCAAATTCCTTCAGGTATGATTCTGCTAACAAGTATTGACGGAAGAATGAAACGAGGTACCCAAAGTTGTGCAGAATGAATCGCATAACTGTGTTTATAATCATTGATTTCAACCAAATCGCCTAGTCTGTTAGGGTACACAAGTCGCCTGAGCAAAATACACGAGTCAATTCGAGTTTATTTCCTTATTTAATCCATTTCACCACACACAGTGCCATTGTTGCGTGTTATTTTCTCCGGAATATTCAGAAAAACTTTCAAACGTACAAGTTCATTCCTTGTGTATCCAAAGTTAAAATCGAATTGATCCTCTCTCAACTCGTCCAGTCGAAATTGTTTCAATTTAATAGTTCTTGCTATACGCCTTATTATTTTCGGAATATTTGGATTTGGAGCCGGCTCCCAGCGATTGGATTATGAATTGATGCTTACTTCATGAGTTCAAAGTCGATTGAATCCGACTACTCAAATTCAAAGCCATCCTAAGATACCCTATTCTATATGCACTATTCTTTTGGCATACAAGCGGAACATCTGAGGAGATTAGGATTCGACGAAATGAATTTCCACTCAATGTCCACCCCACTCAGGATCACCGGCAATAGACTCTTTAACCTCGGTGGGTAATCGGAATCGGTATCGGTATCTTCCATCAGATTATCAGATGGGGGGGGGAGAGTGTCACCCTCAAAGTGTCCAGTAAAAATCGCTTTTAGGGTGGGGTATGGGATCTGAAAAGACAGAGAGAAATAATGCCAACTATTACATGAAGAGAGAGAGAGAGAGAGAGGTCTTATTCCTATAAACGTACGGTACGATTCACTGATTCCGCATTCGGCAATCATTTCGATTGCATCCTGCTTGTATACTCTGGATGAAAGCGGAGTCCCTGAAGCCCTGGACC
>JAQIXO010000035.1:0-62367 GCA_034700305.1 Protaphorura armata
ATCCGACTCCGACTCCGAGATTTTCCGGATTCGAAGGTAGCGAATCCGACTCCGACTCCGACTTTTTCCGGATTCGATCGAATCCGAATCCGACCAAAACCGGATTCATGCGATGCACTACTTCAAGTTAAATACCTATTCGGAATTCGGGATCTTTCACTTTCACAACCATGCGATATTTTTGGTTTAGCCAGGCAGGCAAGGAAATATCTTTCCAAAATATAACTTTGAGCATACGTCTCTGATGACACGGGAAAATGATCAAGATTACCCACGATCAGTTATTATTACGGATAATACAAAAATGGATGGACGTAATTACTTTTATAAATATTCTTTGACGATTTATAGGATTCTTATGCACAGAAGTGTAATAATGAAATATTCAGATATCACACATAGACATAATGTGACAAGAGGACCCTCTCCGATTCCACTGATTCATTTTGGAGTAGTAATTGTCAGACCAAGGAGTTTCCTTGTGTTCCATACTTGGATACATGAGGAAAGTGCTTTGGTATTGTACTTGGATTCATTTCCTACGTAATTTGGTGAGAACCACCCTAACGCCTAAACGCCTAACCCTGGGCTTGGGCCGTGGTACGAAAGGGTTAGATGATAAAAAATGTATATGAGTTGGCTGGGTTGAACTTATAGAGGAAGAAGAGGGGAAATTGGACGTCAGGAGTGTTTTAGCCAATGAGCGTGTGCCAAGTGTGGAATAGAAATGTATTGCGGACCTTGCATCAGCCATTCTCTTGAATAAAGCTGAGGGAGAGAGTCAACATGATATTTGGTCCAAGATTTCCTCCGGAGGAGCATCTTCTAATTAAAATCACTCAAAGTGACAAAAATATTATAAGAAAATCTGTTCAATCCAACCGCACTATTGGATACGAACTTTCACAAGTATTTTAAAAATTTAAAGTCCACATTCCACAACACCACCATCTGGCCCTGTGTAGTGCTGTGTACATCTTACAGCTCAAGAGCTAACACCTGGCCCAAGAGAGAAAAAGTGTCTCAAAAGTAATATCTGAAAAAAATTGCAAAATGTTGTACATTCAACAAGTAAGGAGTCGAAAGGAGACCCTCGTGCCAATCCGGGACTCCTTGGATGACAATTCTTCCACATCATCCTTAACAGATGACAATGATATCAAAATAGAGATCGTGGATTTGTGCAATATGGGTGACATTACATTTGAGACAGAAGACCAAGTCATTGAAGTCGTCACATCCCCAGGGAGTAGCATTTCAGGGGACAATGGCAATGGAAGAGATGAAAATCCAAGACCTAGAAAACGTGCTAAATTGGATCATCTCTCTATGGAACAAAAAGCACAACATAGGAAAATGATGAATCGGATATCTGCACAGAGTGCACGGGATCGTCAAAGAAATCTTATGGTACAACAAGAAGACACCATCAATTCTTTGAGTATAACTGTAAGTATTTTGAATAAAGAAATTAAGATAATGCGTATTGTGTATGCTTGTTATTTGAGAATAGTTTTTAATGTATACTTTTTTTTTGATCAAATAGAATGACGTCCTTCAAAAAGAGAATAAGAAATTGAAGTCTACGAATGAGAAATTGCAGAATGAGATGGAAGCTGCTGCTAAGAAATCCTCTGAAGAGAATCAAAATCTAAAGAAATTGGTTGAAGACCTTGAGAAGAAATTGGAAGAAAGTGTACGTGCGAGAGAAGCGGATACATTGTTGAATGAATCAAAAGTCTGTAGATGTTCTTCTACTTCTGAGCCTGCTGTGCTCGAAAAGTACCCTCTGCCGAAGGGACCGGACCTCCAACAGACTTTAACATTCATTCTAATGATGTGGACCTTTTCCACATGGACATGGACACGCCAGAGATCCTTAAGGCTCTTGAACACTTTTCCCAACAAATCCTGTGTCAGGACACCGATTTTACTTCACTTGAACAGGTCAGTTTACAAATCAACCTAACGAGATTGACCTCTTAGGTTCAAAAATATACTCATTCATGTGTACAAATTTTTCAATTTTCTTTTTATTCATATTCTACAGGTTATTGAGAGAGGAGCAGGAGAGAACGCGGACGCCTCAGACCATACATTGGCATCCATGCCAGGAATTATGGGATCAGGCGAAAACGAAGATGCCGGGTTAGATGATTTAACCACCAGCGAATCCTCAGAGTCAGACTTCGATTTCGAATTGTCAGAGTCAACTATTAAGTTGGACAGTTTAGCCACAACCACCACGATGACGAGTGCCACCACGATGTTAAAGAATCCAGAGAGTCAAACCACGACAACACCAGCAACTCTAGCCCTTCCCCATATTGAGACAGATTTCCCATTTATGTCCCCACCAGTCTCCCCAGCCATGTACTCCCCACCCCCAACCACTTTCGACTCAAAACCATTCAAACATTCCTTAGCCATTAGCCAAGTTGATGATTTTAATGATTTCATTGAGTCTGGCTATACAACTTTGTATGAACCAGAGAATTGGAACTCACCTGAGAGCATTCACTCTGAAGAATTGTTCCCAGAATTAACGTTCTAAAAAATTTTCTTGTTTCAAATCTATTCACAAATGAAAACTTTTTAAAAAGTTGAATACTTAGGACTTTGGCCATAAAAAGTTGAAGACTTTTTATTTATTTATTAACATATTGTTATATTTACATTTCATTACATAAAGATTCCATAGATTAGGAACTACTTTATAAAAATTAAGTGCAAATGCACCTATAGATAGAATGGGAATGCTCTCAGGTGTAGTTTTAGGGATTACACAGTTAGTTGTTTGAGAAGTTAGTTAACTGGGGGTTTTTGGGGAGTACTAGTTGGTTAAGTGGGAATTAATTGGGAATTTTATTCTATAAGGGTATCTAGATTGGAACTAAAATAATTACAAATACAAATTGTGTATTCAGTTAAAGATTGCGTGGAAACAGCATGGGTTGTTCTCGCTGTATTGAAATAAGTTCAAAGTCAAACAAAAAAAAAATCATGTGTAACCAATTTATTTAAGTTAAAAGTCATACAGAAACCCTCGTAAATTATTATGTTTATTAAGGGGTTTTATTTTACAATCAAGCATACCTAACAAAATGTTAATATTTTTGCTTTGTGTGTTCTCCTCTCAAGGAGATATTCAATCAAAATCATGAATTGGGAAGTAAAAATAAAAAATTTACCTTCACTCGACTCAATCGGTGGAATTTAAAAAATAATCTTGTTGTTGGTCGTAATTGTATTTATTTACTTCAAACATTACGGTCAGGATTAAAAAATCAGAGATATTTGGTTAGTTGTCGCATCCAAATTAACAGTAGCCGCAAAAAAAAACCATGTTCATTCGTAGTTTAGTGAAAAACCAAGGCAAGGGCACATAATTTTGATTGAAAATCTTCATTTTAAGGTTCATTCTGTTTGAAATAAAAAGGACAGCAATATTTTCAAATCCTACGATCCGATGTTCAATTTCCATACTATTTACTTTACAAAAAGTTTGAAAGAAATATAAAAAGCATTTACATCTGTTATTCGTAGCTTAAGCCTCACTAGGATAATGGTTCAATTTGAAAAACCATGTTCGTAATTCGTAGACACGAAAAAAACCCAATGCATAATGGGTGAGGAATATTTCTGTCTTGTCTTTGCAGCATTATATCAGCGTAAATGACCGAATAGAACCCCGGGGTTCTACTCATTCCGGTTGACCCAGACTACATTTTTTTGACTTTCATCTCCCAAATAAGAATTAAATTCAAAAAGCTGAAAAAAGACCCGGATTGTATGCATTTGAGCACATGCAGGGTTATGAATATGATATGATTGGAACGGGGTTCTGAATTCTGATGAGTTAGTTAAAGTAAGTAGGTCGACAATTATTCCATGAAATGATCCGCAAACTCTAATTGATCTGATGTATTTGCGATTGGATTCTGGTCCGGATAAAAGTGAAAGTTCATGCTATACTCAGAGATTAAGGATAATAGTAAGTTTATTTGTGGATTTTAAATTTTTGCAGCATCACATTTGACGTAGGTTGTGAATCTTTGTGCGTCAATGTTGAATGTGAATGTACACATAATGTCCATTGTTTCTGATGTAATTTTTTATCTCAAGTTGTCAACAAACAATGGATTATGGTGAGGATGACTTGGATGACTCCTACCTTCGTCATACACACGGGGCTATGAGCAAAGGAAAGCAAAGTTAACTGACTACACTGTTTTCATCTATTTCATCAGATTGTGGATTGTGGTGATTATACAAAAAGTCACGCGTTTTCTGATACTATTTTTTACCCGAGATGATTCATAGGAAGTAGCAATGATTCTGGAATTCTCGCACGAAAAATACTTACGGGTGTAAAATTACGAGAAAATACAACTTGTTCCAGAATCCATTTCTCACGTCAGTGCAGTAGCTAAAAAAGCTAAAATACGTACTTAATTCTAGCTAAACCAGAGGACGATTGGACGACTGCTTATACTAGGTTCTTTAATTCCCAGGAATAACTAATCGTGTATTTAAACACAAACATTTCCTGTGTAGCATGAGCATGAGATTAGTCGAAGAAACATGGTTAGATTGATATTAAAGCCAAGGCTAACCGAGCCAGAATTACTTGAAGTGCCAGATGAGATGAAAACTTTGCCCATTTGAATCCTCCTGTCCTAATCGTATATTTGAGAGTGTGCAAGTAATAAACATACTTCCTTCCAACCGCCAACCACTAATAAAATATGGGAAAGCAAACACTTGAATTCTAGGGAAAATATATTTATTTCAATTGCATCGTTAAAATATTATTACTGAAAGTCGAATGAAGGTCTGAGTTTGCAATTTGCTCACTCTTTCCAATAAAATATGACCTAGTTGGAATTAATTCTCATTTTCTTGATTTGTGCACGTTAATGAAAAAAGTATGCACGTGCACATGCTACTATTTTTACAGGTATTTCAAGGTGTAAAATATGGTACTCTAGCACCGGCCTAAGAATACGACCATAGATGAATGACACAAATAAAATTGAACACAAATCACAATCAAACATTTTTGGTAGGCACTCGCCCGTTTTTATTGGTTGCTTGCGATTCATTCGGTACATTATAATATTGTAGTTACAGTTGCAATAATGAGGTTGTGTATATTTTTTTTGTAGATTTTTTTTTGCAGTTTCATTTTTTCCATTATTTCATCTTATATACGAGAGAACACACAATTCAGCCTGAATTCGTTTCGTGTTTTTTTTTTAAATATTTAGTTTGACCACAGCATCACTAAAACTTAAATAATGTTTCGTTACAGTACTTAATTCATAGTAATATGTATAATAATAATAATAGTAATAATAATAATATTATGTAACAATAATTTATGGATAACAGGTTGCATTCCCTTCGCGCTCATATGTACATAAATTACAAGATATATACGGCGCGGTTTCCGTTTCATCATCAAAGCCTCCATGGCTTATACCCCCGCGCATTCACTCAAAAGCGCGCTCGCGCGGTGATGAATGACCCGAATAATAATCTAATCTTGTGCTTTTCCTGCCATTTATTTTGCACTTAACTGGCTTACAGGAATTAATTTTTATTCTTGTTTGCATCGTATGTTCGCATGGTCTTTTTTTTTACTATTATTTTTAATCTCTTGGTAGGTTTTCATTACACGCGCTCGCTCGCTCATTCCCAAAAGACAGCTCACCCCCCTCCAAAAAAAATTCCTCTAATTTTACCTCGTTTTTTTTTGTGTTTATTAATTTATGTATATAAATTAATTAACTAGCACACATTCCAACTCAAAAAAAAATCCAAACAAACAACTATGTATAGTCACAAAAGTCTATTATCATTCCTTCACAATTTTCCATCCACTCATCAATCTCGTCTCAACTCAACAAATGGCACATTACACTATTGTCATCTCTTAGCAATTCATTCGACTCGTTTCCCTTCTTTCTTGTATTGTTTCTTAATAATTGTTTTTTTCTTTATGTATGTACGTAAGTCACCCCATGTTTTGGGTTATTTTATGCTACGCAGGAATTAATTAATTAACCCATTAATTAGCTCAATGATGATATCGGTAGTTTCCTCCCTTAAAACCTACAGCCTTATCGTTACCTACAGCCTTAAATACGTATTTTGTAATTTTCTTTTTGTTTCTTTTACATTTTAAATCAAAGGTAATTTTTTTTTCTCTTTTATTTTCTCGTCGTGTCCGTCAGAGTCTCCAGTGTGTAATGTGTAGTGTTATGTTATGTCGTCTGTAATTATACGTAATTATGTGTGTAGAAAATATTTGTAGTTTTGATTATTATTTTTTTTTTGGTTTTTGTTTGATTTTTTGAGTACAAGTCACAATAGTCACAATAAGACAATTAACGCGCGATGCTGTTTTTCCCTAAATTACGTACGTTACGTGTTTTCTAACAATAACAACAATACTTGCATAAATAATACGACGACGTTAGTTAACGAACGAACGAACGTGTTGTGTGCAAAGAAGGACTTTTTTTTTCTCAACCTGGCCATGTAATATTTTTTTTTAACACATTTGTTTTATTTTAGACAAAAATTATTTGTCTAATGATTACAGTACAGTAGTAAGTATTGGAACCTATAATACGAATTAACAACAATAAGACACATTTGTTTCCGCGGCTAACGTTTACAATATGCAAAGAGCAGGTTTATAATTGTTAGTTCATTTTTTTTCTTTAAAATATGTAGTTAGTTAGATAGTTAGTTAGTTAACGACAACACCTGGTAGTGCGTGAGTTAACTGGTACAGAACGGAAGCAAAAATTTCATTAAAACACAGTGAGTTTATTTTTTTTTGAACCATTTAATTTCTCATCCATACCGTGCATAGATTTGTTTAGTCAATCAGTTGTTTATTAGTGCAGTTATTTTTTACGACAAATATTTTCCCACAGATTCTTGACATTGCATGGTTAACCCACAAATAGTGACCAATCAAGACATGGTTTGTCTTGATATTATTTTTTTTACATGCATAAAAAAGGAACTTAGGGTCACAAGAACGGTAGGCAAATTGTCTTGGCTTTGCCCCAGATATAGAGATTGCATATCGTTTTATGTTCCAGGTCTTTTATTTGGTAATTAATACATACTCCACAAGGGAAGGACAAAGAATGGTAAATTGGTAACGATTAAATTGACGAAATTTTAATACAGTTTCGAGTTAATCTGGTAAGTTATGTTTGATGGCGTCAAGACACTTGGTTTTTGTGGAATCGACACAAATTACGTACATATTTCTACGTCTGCGTATGCGCAAGTGCACCCGCTGTTTGCATTAAAAGTATTGCGCGGAATTAATAGAAATTTTTGCTTCACACAAAAAAATATGTAGTGTAGTAGTAGTTAGTTAGTTTAGTAGTGTATCATATTATCAATACACGAACGCATTATGTGGCCAATCAAAGGCCAAAGGTCATGAAAAACATATGTACGTATGTACCGGTAATGTAATTATTAGTTTATGTTGTGCTTATCGTTAGTTAGTGGTTAATTATTACTCAAAGTAGGAAAAGGGGGTTGAAACCCCAAATCTTATTATCTTGGCATTATCTTCGTGCTTGTCTTCAAATAGAATTTTGAGGGGAAAAAAATGAGGAAATGGTCACAAAGTAAAATAACCCACATTCAATGACATCAACCAACAATTAACGAAAGATTGTAGACATAATATCATTGTCACCGTAAAATAACATAGGTACATAGCCCAATACTGGCGACAGTTTCGAGACGTATCTACCCATGCATGTTAAGTTCCAGGGACAATGTTATTTTGCATGCACAAAACGGTTTACAAGATTCTATTGTTGAAAAATCCCCCCCAAAAAATCACATTTAAAATCAACAACACAATTCCTCAGCAAATTTCCATTCCAGTTTCCGTTAAGCTAATTCTTCCTCACTAACCAAATTCGGATGTACGTACGTTATCTATTAATTAGTACAACACTCTACAACACAACAATAGGTATAGGCGGGGTTTAAAGTGGCGATTTTTAAAAAAAAACATTTAATCGTCTTTTATGTGTATGCACGTATTAGTGTTCTAAAAATTATCGACAATTTGAATTCAGTTATCATCGTTGTTGCGATTTAATTATTGTTTGTCCCTCTGTTGTGTCTTAATTAATTAGATGAGTCAGAAAACGCATGACTAAATTAATAGGACGAGAGTTGCAAAAGGAGGTCCTTTCTTCCTATTAATCTAACTAGAGACTCCCTACTAATTGTAAGTGTTTTTTTAGCACAGCACGAGTACTAATAATATGTTTTTTTTTTGTTAAATATTACATTAGTTTTTAATAGCAATTATTATTATAGATCACGAATACCACAGCAAGAGTCTGAAGTTCCTTAAAAGTTGAAGGATTTGTTTCTTCCTCATTTATAAGGATGTTTCATTTCATATCGTTACTTAATCAGTGAGGGGGGTTTATAAGCAAAAAGGTGGAAATGTGAGTTTTATAATAATAATAATAATAATAATAATTTGACAATATATAGTATTATTATATGTATTCTTTTTAAATTTCATTAATGCCTTATTGTGAGATATCTCCAGAGGAAGCTTGTCTCAAAAAATCCCTTTAAAAAAGCTTTCTCCTCATTTTAATGTTCACATTTGATTGGAAGTTTTCAAGTTTTATTTTTTTCATTGATGAATTACCGTGTAAGTTATTAAGGTCGATTTAGTTTTTTTTACAAGTCAAGGGTATTGTTGTTCAAAAGTCTTAGTAGTAATTTAGAGAAAAAACATTTTGTGTGTTCACTGCGTTAGCATTATTGTACGGGGTGTATATTTTTTTTCCTTATAGTAAAACAAGCGTACATTGCACCCTTGAAAGAATAATCAAAAAAATGAGCGTCAGAATTCATTTTCAAAAAAAATATTAATCACAAGAATTGTTTTTCTTCAAAAAACGAAAGTTTTGTTTGAGCTGTATTGAAATACATAAAAGGTAAAAATGAGATTGTTTTGAACTTTTGTGCCAAATTTTAACTATGAATAATTATAACTTTATATTATAAATCAGTGTCTTTTATCTCTCAATAAAAATTCAAGGGTCACACACACGCTTGCTTACACTACTCGCTCATTCGTTAGTCTTGTATTGCTATTAATTGTCGGAATTGCGTCGGCGTGTTTGTTTGTTTTCTTTCTTTTACTAAAACTGTCTCTGAGATGCTTAAGTTTTCAAAAAAAGTACATTATTTAAGTTTTCTTTTTCTTTCATAAATAAAATAATAACAATATTTTTGTTTTGTAGTAAAATTCTACACCAGACTCGACTCCATCTCCTATGCATGTAGTTATAGTCAGTGGAAATTGCAATAATAGTAATTCATCGCCATCCAATTCAGTATACAAATTATTACACTAGAATTTGGTTTTTCAAAGGATCGAGAGTAATGAAACTGCAGTGTCATTATTTTGAAAAATAATCAACCATAGACGACTTTTGACAGAAAAATGTGTGTTTCTCAAGTCTAAAAGTCATCACAGAAAAAATTAACTATATAAATAGTCATGGCAGAGGGTTAATGACAATGACATAAAAAAAAACTAGGACTTAGGTTTTTCATTTTAATTATTAATTACTGAACTAGGTAATTAAAAACACTGCGGTCGGTCACATTTTTTTAGCGTTACAACTTACACTTTTAAGACGAAGGACTCTAAATTATGTTATGTACTACATTACACATTAACGTTCCGTTGCATAATATCCATTTTGTTTTCTTGTTCAGGCAAGGGAGTTGTTGCTTCATTTTATTTTATTTATTTATAGTAACTAAATAAAATCTCTATGATCCCCTTTTGTCTCTCATAGTTTATTTATATTTATTTCCCTTACCTTTACTTTTTTTAAACCTTAAGTTTAACGTTACGTTACTCTACTTTTTACGTTGTACGTTTACATAATTTTTTAGTCTATTCATTTTATTTTATTTTAACTGACTTGCATCTATTTAAGTCTAAAAGAGTAAATTGCGGACTGATTATGTTTCACGTGTTGTGTAGATTTGTAGCATTTTTTATGTGTAGAATGTAATTGTAAGTTTAGCCTTGATAAATTCCCTAAGTAGTTTTTTTTATCATTTCATTTCATTTCATTAGGAGACAACTTCATGATTAGACTGGGTTCACTGACATTCAAGCTCTTTTTCTTAAAAAAAATTACATTTAAGTCCATAAAAACAACTTCATCAACCTCTTTCTTCTGTAAGCGTTCACAAAAGTTTTTTTCTTCTACAAAATTCACACGTTTCACAAAAAAAAAAACTTACTCACACAAAACAAAACTCATTTGCACTTCAAATCCATAATTTTATAAGTGGTAGTAATGTTAATAGGTACATGTTTTTTTCTTGATAGAAAAAAAATGTTTTGTTAATTAGAAGTTAATACTTTGGTTTCCTGGCTCTACTCACTTTAAGAACGTAGATTTTTATTTTTAAAGTGATGCAAAGTGATTTGCATATAATTGGTAGTTTTTTGTGATGGGTGTGTTTGAAAGCGCACTTTCTCTCTCCCCCAAAAAAATTTAAGGACAACTAACGTTTATTTAATGCACAGGTCAAAAGTACGTATTGCTTGGAGGCAACTGATTGACAGATAATTGCTTTTAAAAGCGTATGCGTAATTGTAATTAGTCTAAGACGATGGGATCAACTAGAATTATTAAAACCTTACGTTTTTTTTAGAATTTATGGAAAACAAAAAAATTTTAACCTCAGTTCAGAATTTCAGATTTTTACGTAGGTAAAGCCGTATTTTTTGAAATAAAGGTAAATCATTTTCCCCAAATTGATTAGTTAAATTAGAAAATTAGTGAAAGTGGATTTTTCTTTGTGAAAGAAGTTTCAAGTCTCATTTCGTGTTCGTTCAACATTCATTCATCTCAATAATGCTCCAGTATTAATTAAAAATTCTCTAGCACAAGTAGTAGTGGTAGTCATCGTCGTCGTAGTCAATGTTTCATTTCATGTAATTAATTATAACTATGTATATTATATTAATTAAAAATTAATAATTATAACACATCGACACGTTTTTTTTGTGAGCAAACATAAGCTTAACATTAGGATTTACCAGTACAACCTACTACTTCTCAATTTTATACTCTTACTGGACTTTTTTATTACCTTCTTCCAACACCATGTTTTTTTATCAACATGTTTTTCAATTTTTTTCTGAACACATTTTTTCCACTTTGCACTTTTTTCTTGTTTTTTTTATCAATTTCTATTTTTTTGCGGTTTTTTTATACCTTTTTTTTTATTTCTGTCAGCCTCCTATTTTGAAAATATTTTTAATTGCTTCATAGTCTAACTCTTAATCTGTAATTCATTTTTTTTTGTTTACTGAGGATATCAATTAAATTAACCTTATTTTCCATTTAATTCTAAACGTATTGGTAAATTGTAAGTTTTACGCAGCAGTATTTTTTATACTCAAAAGTTAATTTGCATGAATTACAGCCTTTTTAATTCCTCATCAACAACTCAATCAAGTGAAGTGATATGAAAGCCAAAGGCAATGATCTTTTAATTTGTATGTTCTAATTCCTGTAATTTGTTTGGCCAAATAGATAAGAGTTTTTTTCTTAAATTAATACACCGATCAGTTGTTAAACTCGACTAATATCCACGTGATTCAATTCCACTCAGCCAGAATCCTATCCTGTCCTCATCTTTGTTTCACAAAAACTGATTTTAACTTTTTTACGAAATCACCGAATAATTTGAGTCAGGAAAGTCAGGTAGCTGAGCAGAATTGGAATTTATTATTCTTGGCAACTCATGTCTTTATGAAAATCTAGTCGTTTAATTTAATACTCTAGCTGACTTAAGTATACGTCGTTTTTATTTTTAGCATTACAAAGAAATTTTTGGTTTCTTTTTATTTCACCTGAGAACTCATTGCCGATAATGGCAAATCATGTTTAGTTAAATATCACCTTATTTATGGGCACGCCATTTTTTTTAAAAAAAAAACTCACTACACTTTTAGTGAATCCTCCACAATCATTAATTATTTCATTTCTTTTTAATAGGCTCAGGAAACTTGAAGAAATTTGAAAACAAAAAAAGGAAGGCGTCAGGAATCTGCGCACGTATTTACGTTATCTTTGTTTGTGTTCTATGGAATATAATGTATGTAATTTGTAGTGTTTCAAACAACATCAAAAAATGACAAGCAACGTCGGAGAGTTTTAAGTCTTACGACTCCACATAAATATTCAAAAAAATTAATAATACCTATCATAAAATTTTAAATTAATTTAACAGTAGTAAATAACTATAATATAACAAAAAAAAATTAAGAGTCTATATATTCGTGTGCCTATAACGGTTAACCTATCAATAAATTCACCAGTCATTAAATTCCCCAAGTTGTTGGGAAAGTTTCACTTATTAATTAATTACAGTCTGGGAGGAAAAAGAGAGATAGAGAGAGAAAATAACATCAAAACAAATCTAGTCTTTCTTAAATGCTTTCAACAACACAGACAATGATGATTGCTGATCAATTCCTACGTACTTGACGTAATCTAATACTTATTTTTTTCTTATTAGTTATTAATATGATTCAAAGGATTCAAGCGTTTCCAGTTACAACATGTTTTTTATCATGCCATGACAATTTAATTTCTCGAGATGCGAGAAATTTCATTTTGTATCATTGCCGACTTTTCCTTATTCACTTCACTTAAAATAACCGAATCCAAAAAGTCTCATAAAACTTGTCCTTTCACGTAAAGCGTTTGCCTACAGACGTTTCTTTCAACCAGTAATAAATTATGGGCACAATTTTTTTGAAACATAAAAATGCCATCAAGGAAAACAAAAACACAAAAAAAAATCACTAAAAAATTCTTTTTAAAATTCAGTTGTCGGAAACTTGGTAGTACATAGGTAGGAGCTTATTATTATTTCTACTCATCTAGCAGTCTTTGTTGCATTGCGAGATTGCATGTTTCTACATTTCCCTGCCGAGTTTACAAGTTTATGGGCAAATCAAGGAAAACAATTTAATGTGTCATGAAATGGAGGTTTAGACATCCAAATCTCTCATTTGACTTGTACTAATTTTATGGAATCTCAACTTTGAAATTTGCTCACAAATTGCACGCCCGGCAGCAGTAGTGGTTACTGTAAAAGGTCAACTCAAAAATGAAGGTTTTACAAGTTAGGAGTAATTGATCCGAAACTAAATAATTTCGAAATTTTAACAGGTTGGATAAAAATGTCAACAAATTCATGACGGACTTTAAAATTCGAATTAGTTAAACTGATTAAATTGTGCGTGGTATCAAAATGGTCATCGAATTATTTGCCTTTGTATATAATTTAATAGTAACATAATAGAAAAATGACAGTAGCCTGATCAGAGTTACACTGCGATGAATAAATGAATCACAAAAGTGTATTGTGGTATAAAAATTACTCAGTCGGATCAATTACTGCCACTTCAAACTTCTTCCGTTACATTAATTACGATTACTTCACTCGGAGAAAGACTCGACTATTACATCAAGAACATATTATTGAACGTTCTTTTTTTTCAAGGGAGAAGAAGGCAGTCAACAACAAACTAAAATAATTAATTAGTTACCTAATTGATTGGCACATTTATCGTATCTCGCCCTTCTAACAAAATATATGTACATGTATAAACTTTTTTTTGTTTCGTCCATTACAAAATCACAAGCACTCATTCTCCGTCGAAAATGCAATTTCCATCAAGAAAGCAAAAATCTCAACACAAAAATTTGTCGCGTAGTATTTCTATCATCTAATTCCTAAAGTTATGTTGCGTAACCTATGTTGTAAATGTAATGTATGTAATGTAATGTGTATGTGTAAATTCTTAAATTAAAGACTTATTTCATTAAATATCCGAGAAAAAAAAACAAGTCTACGTTTGTATCCGTGTTCTCACTTTAAATTAACCTTATAAATTATCTTACACGTAATGTAGTCTTCAGTCGTTTTTTTTCTTATACATTAATTTATACGTTTACCCTATCCTCAGCTCCATTGGCCTTATGCGTTACATAAAGATACAGTATTTTAGTTTACTTTATTACATATTCCATATGTATATGTATATTTACATTAAATTATGTAGTTCCTATTTTTGGATCATTAGTTCCAAAAGGTACTGGTCCGGTAACAAAATCAACCTTGTTTCATCACAAGTAAAACAGTAAAAGTGTACACTTTTCTTCCTCGTCTCCTTAAATAGTAGTAAATCACTCTTTCGTTTACCTTAAATTATTTACTTTTTACTGAGAATTATTAATTATTGATTAACTTCATCACTCATTTTCTCTCACACCTTCAAAGAAAACCATCATCATCTCTCTCTCACTGACTGACCAAAAAAAAAGACCGCACACAACTTTTTTTTTGGATTGGATCTGGAAGTCCATTCGTTTCGTGTTGAGGCGACATCACTCAAACAAATCACCCAGACATAGACATTCTAACTCATGATTCTCAAAAATATTCAAACAACATTTTCCTCAAAAATGGAATAATGTTTTTGAATTAATTGACACGTTTGAATTATTTTCACCCCACGTTTGTTCCATTATTGTAAATATAAATTAATGGTTAACTTATGTAGCAAACATAAAAATGCAAACATTTGTACAGAAAAAATGTGATCTATTTACAATGAGAAACTTAATTAGGATCAAAAAGGGAACATTTGTAGAAAGTAATTATAATAATAATAATAATAATGTCAAAGAGATTTGATTTCGTAGAGACGCATATTTTTTTTTACATAGTCGGGTTTTGAAGGTTATTTTCTCTTCAGTCTCCGACTAGGATTGGTTTCAGATATAAATTCCTTAATAATTACAAATTGATATGAATAAGATGACTAACACTTCTCTTAACATTTAAAGTTACTCGGTCGGTCGACTTCTATAATGCAGAAGAATTCAAATGTACAAATCTTTATCAAATTAAGAATAATGTGATGTAAATTAATAGTGATGAAACGTTATTTTCACCCGATTATATTATAAAAAAATGGTGGAGTCAATTGAAAAGTACTGTTACGCCGATTCAAAATAAAGTTAGCACGTTCCAATCACCACCATCGAAATGGGAGGGAACCACATTTGACCTTTGGTTGATGTTTACGGTGCTCAATTAAATTAGTCGCGCATGAAGAGAGCGCCGGTCAAGAAATAGTAACTATCAGTTCCTTTCGCGCGGTGACTTGGAAAAAAAAAATACTCGCGAGAAGCAGTACAAAATATTGAATAATAATAACCCAGGTACCATTTAGATATTTAAAAGTATACACTAATGTTTCATACGATCTAATGATGATGTGCTAATTGCTTTTGGCAAAAGTTAATCCAATGCGTGATGATCATAATTATTGTTTTTGTGTCATTAACCTACGAAGAGGCAAATTTTAGCCAAAATTATGACATTATTTGCGTGCCACGTTTTTTGGTTTTTCATTGTACGTCTCTTTGCAATTTGTTGGACATAAAAAGTACTAACTTTACGCTCAAAAAACAAACTTGGCATTGCAACATAGTCAATAGTTATCGGAATAGTATCACCTTATATGCATATAACTTATAGTGGTCTCTCACTCTCATGCAGTCGAAAATGAAACGTAATTCATCCTCAATTTTAACATAAATAAAAATTTAAATGAAAACTTAATTAAAATTTAACCTATCGTTATCCATTAATCTTACGTACTAATTATATCATTTTTTATATATTTCAAAGTTACACAGGAATTAAAAGTTATTATCAGCTCTTAGCACACAGTGTCATTCCTGTGTCAATGTCGTTAGACATATCGCAAGAGTTGATTCCTCGAGAAATGCAGTTTGGCTATTTAGTAGTTACTATACAGTAGTCGACTTTGTAATCGACGTACTAAAATATGTAAAGAAACGTTTAATTCATAACTTAAATAATAAATTCTCATCATAATATAACTTCATCATCTAAATCTGACTTTATGACTCGAATGCGTTACTTGATACTTTCGTTGAAGAGAAGATCAGTGGTTTCCTTCAAGCGAGAAGACCTGGAGTACGACGACTCCTGGGCATGTTGAAGCCTCGAGATCCTGCGTTCAAATAAAAATCAAACGGTTAAAATCGAATTGTGTCTTGTATGTGTTTCGAATGTGTCATTTGAAAAATAAGAACTAACAAGCAAAACTAATAAATCTTTATATTCAGAACCCATTTCCTAATATTTGTGGGAATTGTGTTGTGTCGATTTTTGGTTTAGTTATTGTTTGATAGCTTACCTGCCGGACCTTCCCCGGGGCCATAAGGCTGACGAATCACAATTAATCGTGGAGCCGACTCATCAACAGATAACTTTGACAAACGATTCAGGAGTCGTTCCGGACGCTGAGACTCCCTGGATAATATAATAAAATCGTCGCAGAATTAGTACCTCGGAATTATACTTAGCCTTGTTTTAATAACTAGATTTGAAATCTCAAATTCAATTTCCAAAATGTGATAACTAAATTAATATTGCTTTAGTTTGCAACATTGCAAGGTATAACTAGTTTAATACAACTCAAGTACGTGATATCTTACCCAAGCTTGACGACTGAACAAGCAGAAGACTTTCTGTTTCGTGGATTCTGGAGAACAACAAATTCAACTTCGTCACCAGGATTCAAATGAATGTGATCCTTGACTTCGGACATATGAAAGAAAAGTTTCTTCCCATCTTCTAATTCGTATGAAAGAAAACCATATGGACCTGGGCAGATACAAGAAAACAAATAATTAGTAGCCGCAACTTGCGCCGTAAGTTAAAGCTAAACCATAATCATCCATTGCTTAATTTGATATTATGCGTTACTTACCCTTTACAGCTTCGACAGTGGCTCGAAGCTTTTTGCGAAGAGCCCTAATATTAACAGCTTTATTTTGTGCATCGACTTGGAATTCCACAGTTTCTCCGACTTGGGCAATCTCTTTTTTGTTGAGCATGGAAGTAATTCCAAAAGGAAATGAATGCCCTTCGGCGGACTCAATCAATCCTGGATAATCCGACTGGGCGTTTGCTCCACGTAGGGGGCGTGTAACAGTTCCAAGAAGAATGTTTGAAAAAACTTCTGGACGACGAGTACTGTCTTTAGGAAGCGGCTTCACCATATCTGCAGCGAGTTTTCCACTACCACTACCCTTGCTGCTCACCACGTACTCCACCTCTTGTCCAACTTCAAGCGCTCCAAACTCTCCAACCAAGGAACTGAAACACATTTTCAAAAATTAAGTAAACATTACCACAACTTAACAAATAAACACTAACGATAAGTACTCAAAATCTTAGCCACCATTTTACCTGGAATGGAAGAAAATTTCTCCATCTTGAGCCATAGTTTCAATGAATCCAAAACCGTCTTTAAGAGCCGCAATGTGACCCTTCATGACAAATCTTTGGTTTCTCCCGGATGATCCATTTGCACTACTCTCTGAGCCGCTGCGATTACGATCATATTTGGAATGTGACCCATTTGCCAGTCGGTCAATGTCCGGGGAACTTCTAGTTGGTGACATTTGATCATCCAATTCATCAATAGGAGAACTTGACCCCTCACTGCAACTTCCATTAGGAAGGAGATGCATCTCTGGTTCTGGAGATGATGTTGGAATTGATGGACAATGATTTTGTGACTGAGTCGTTTGGGGTAAGATTGGCATTTGCATTTGCAATGGCAAAGTCATAGGTACGTGTTGTTGTTGTAATTGCTGTTGCTGTTGTTGCTGCTGTGCTTGCTGCTGTTGCTGTTGTTGATGTTGTTGCATAGGCTGTGGAGGTGCGATTGGCTGAATCGGCTGAATTTGATTTGCAGAAATTGCAACTTCATTCAGTTGAATGATAGCTTGTGCGTTCTTTTCCATATTGTTTGGTGAAGGAACAAGTTCAAGATCTTCCAAAGCTCTTATGTTTGCAGCAATTATCTCACGGTTACGCCTCACTTGGTGAATGTCAAACGTCACCTGAATTAAGTAACAATGGACTCAGTTAAAGAGAAGTTTACGCAAAAAGTTAGGTGATGGATGGATCGAATAAAACTAAACCTTATATTACAAATACTACACGCCAGTGCCAAAAGTACTAAATAATTTCTTTTTTAGCCGCTCAGTATAAATTGACAACCTGGCTTCTTTTGAATAAGAAATACGAGCTCAGCTTCCTATAAAATCCGGTACGGTGGTATAGTGAATGAGCAAAACCCTAGTTAGAAGAGTACCGTCTGGGTATAATATAACAGACACTCATACACAAGTATTTCACTTCGTACCTCTAAGGAATTCGCAATTTACTACTCCACAATTTTTAATGTCAACATCCTAACTTCCTGCAACTTTTGGCTCAGCCTTCTCAACTAAACGTACGCACTCAGCTAACTCGTAATACCATTTAGTCACTATGATACTCCACTTCAAATACTGCTATTGCGGAGAAAATCAGACAAAATCTTTTGAGCTCCATCCAGAGTCCTGACCTACCGATGTAATCTTTGATGTTTTCAATAAATAGCTGACTCAGAAAATAATGACTTTTGACAGATATTTACACATCATACTGCAATCCGTTATGCTGCATTAAAAATTTGGATTTTGTATTACACAGCTGTCACAGCTTTATTCCTTATCTCAGTCGCACTGTTCTTCAAGACTATAAGACTATACTATGTAAGAAACATAAGATTGAATTCTAAGGTTTCTAGTCTTTCTAACTCTATTCGGATTTCAACTGAACGAGTGAGAAAGTATTCATTAACTAAATTGGTATTTCTTGTATTTCTGTGAAGCCTGACAGAAGCCAATTAAGATGTGATGTGCGAATGCATTTAAAACCACGCGATTCCATGAATTTACAAGGAATTCTAACATTTACACTATTTTAAGTTTAATTGAGAAGGAAAATTACCTTAGTTCCAACACGAATATTCCTGAGGTCTTTGCAGTCTTTCCAGTGGAATATAATTGTTTCTGGTTGCCAATTGAGTTGATAAGAAATGACTCCAGGTTCTCCCTGTTGGTCTTGTTGTGCGGCTGGACCGTTGAGTTGACGAATAACGTCTGCTGAAGAAAGTCCTTGAATGAGACGCTCCGTAACGGTCTGAGGAAGTCCTAGATTGGCCAATGATGGTAAAATTCCAGCCAAAGCTTCTTGGCTAACCCAAGGTGTAGATGGCTCACGAACAACAACTCCAGACACAGTAGTACTCAACGGAATCTCAAACTGAACAGTCCCTGGCGGCAAATATTTAATCCGGATTGCAGACTGACGAATTGGGCTTTGTGGATCCTGCAAAGCAACAATGGAAATTATTTACCTTTGACTATACAGGGGAGCCCAGAGAAAATAATTCCAAAAAATTAAATACTTGCTGGGATGGTATATACTCAAGAATTTGTTAAACCCACACTGCCGCACTAATAGAATGAAACATATTTCGAGAAAACAATTTTAACTTACCGGAACAATTATAAATTCAACGTCATCAGCAATTTTTGGTGATCGATTGAAGTCCAGCAACTCATTGGTACGAAAGAACATTTTCGAATCTCGTTCAGCGCAAGTGATATAACCACATCCATCCTGATAATAAAAGGGAAACCATGAATATTCGATACTTGGCATTAATTCATTTTCGAGTCGCGAGGAATATTTCAATTTTAAGTCGACCAAATCAGATCAAAAAGCTCGTGAGAATATTATCCACACATGTGTTCAGAGTTGGATCCCAATCATCATTTAAGGTCTTTTTCTTGGGTACTATTAACGAATGACTCAAATATAAGATAGATGCGTGTCAGATCTGAAATCTGATAGGAATATTTATCCTCAGATAATGTAATGGGTAAATATATGAGAATATAACACTGGTCGGAATGCAATAAACCAGATGAAATTTCAACTATCATGATACACCCATCATCAGATATATGCAACCCTACAGAGTATTCCAAACGCAATCAGTAGTATTAACGGATTTTCAGATTAGAGTTCATCCAGATCGCATTTACCTTTGTTGTACACAATATAACAAAATTTCGCATAAATCTAATCGGGATGACAAATAAATACATATTTAGATATCGACTGTAGTTATCATGGGAAGTTACCTTCACAGCAGATACAACTCCTTCCTCTCGACGTTCCCCAGACACGACAAAAGATTCTTCCAGAAGAGTAATGTTTGTGGCTCTCTGTTGTTTGTCTCTTCTGTCCACAGCCAATTGAAATTCGACCCAGTCACCGTGTCGCATAGTGAAACATCCCTTCTGATCTTTCTCACCGTAAACGACCTCCAATTCTTGACGGTCTGGTCCACGATATCTAAGTCGACCTTGCATAGTTTCAGAGCGCGGAGTAGGACCAATTGTGGCCGGATTAGGTTGAGTCTTGTCAATTGGCTTCAACATCTGTTCAGATTCCAAAATTTAATTTAATCAAAACATTTTCCTTCCATTGTGAAAGTCAAAGAGCCTTTTGTTAGTGGAATCAACTATCTACTATTCACTATTCATTCATATTGACTCAGATTCTCTCCTTACGAGGTGGTTCATAACTTTTAACACATACAACTGAACACCCGACCCGAGGGTTGCCAAAAAAAGTGAGGGATGCATTTTGTAAAGAATTAGTATGGTCACCGTTCTAACGCGTAGGAATGGCATAGAAATCATTATTACCCATGGGCTAATTCCATCCAAGTAAAAATTGGCGTGCGCCTGATTTGCATAATCAAATGCTCATGAAATGAAATACATAATGAATTGAATGCATGATGCATGAAGATAACAATTTCATCATAAAACTAAATTCTAGCAATAACGTGTTTAGTGGATCATCCTTCTAAATTAGTTAAATCAAAAAAGTATCAATGAATGAATGAGATGAAATTGTAAATATGGGCATTTGTCCCGCGTATGAAATACAGCAATTCAATTCAATCCAGAAAGATAACAATTACTTTTTGAAACCTTCCGACTAGAGATGTAAGAGATAGAGTTTGCAATAATCATGTATCTTGATCACCAACATAACATATATCCTTCATTCTCTATTTTCTACTCTATCGTGCCAAAACTTAAACCTTTGATCGGTGTTTTGCAAATGGAATCATTTAAAATGACTGATATTACTTTATTATATTATCTCACTCGATTGTACTTATTACACAATCATATAACCATAACCATAACTCTCCCCAAATCCTTCATTCCTGTGTTCACATATAACATGGATGGGACCTGAAGCCTCTGTCGGAGTTGCACAGAAGGAAGAAAGATTTGCGTGACAGTTAAGAGTCGTATATAAACGTTTTCGCAATAACTATAACTTCAATGTAGCGTGCGTGTGTGGATGCAAAATTGCAAATCCCTTTCTCCAGGTAATAAATACACATTGTTTTTATGGACCGATTATTCCTACCTCACTATCACTTCGCTTGCTCCTCTTTCGAAATCATGGACGGATTGTCTCATATTAAACACGCATCATTCATAAAACGAGAAAATTGTTTCGCAAAAAATGTCAAACCACGATAAATGCATAACGGTTGACAAGTTGCCACGAGAAAAAAAATCTGCTTTAGTACTGTCAATGTTAATATATGGCATAAAGACGGTGTAAATCTGAAAAATCTGACGCAAGATATTTCGAAAATACTAGGGAATTGTATTAGTATTGTGTGTATAAGTTTTAGCTTCTTACATACTAACGTTTTCAAAGCTGTTATATCAAGAACATGGTTCTTTTATTTGAAAAACGTTCAGCCGTTCTACCGTTCTACCTCAAAACGTTGAAGGCAAGCAGTGATTCATTTGTCTGTGTTGGCGTATTGATAAAGTTATGATATTAAGAGATATTTTAAGACTGGCAGAATTTCCACTCCTGAACTCTACCAACCAATGCTGACCGTTGACCGTTATGAACACAATAATATTGCAGAAGTGATGGAAAGTCAAGTCTGAAGGCCGAGCGTTAAAACTCGACTTTTCAACTTAAGTATCAAATTACTCATTGGCCATGACAAGTGGTGACATTTCTACTGCATTATTAAAGACTAAAAAATCACGAGTGAAATCTGACCCAAGCTTCAACTTACTATTTGAAAGGAATCTGACGAGGTTTCTGTTTACAAGCAAATGCACCGCATCTGCATCATAAAAATTTCCAAACGTTTAGTATCTTCTCCAGACATGATACGAAGTCCGATATTGAAATTATGTATTTCAAATGATTTGCTCATTTTATTGACTGAATATGTAGCTAAATCTTATGTGAACATTGTAAGCATCTATGTGAGCCTTTCATGGTTGAACGTAACAAGGGACCACTTCGAGTGTTAAACTCAAACTATGCCATCTTAATTAAATGGTCGTTTATCGAGATTTCTGTGACTGTTTCGTTAATGTTTCAAAAGTCTCTAGCAGTGAACAAAAATTCAATTTGGCGAGACATCGGTCATAATTCAATTGAGCTAAACACATTTGATGAATGTCCTCATATTCATGAATAGTTTCTGAGTGGGATTGATTTTTACATTAAAAGTGTTTTCCTTGTAAATCGGAAAACTTTTTGATAACTCAATCGACCCTAAAACATGACACGACGTATAAATCTTAGCTGAAAACATACGTATTTAGTACATAGTAGCCCTGTTAATTAAAACCAGGTCTGCCGTCTTCTACCCATAAATTCTACTATATTAGATTAGCCAGCCTTAAACTTATGATGAAGAAGAAAAAAAGATCATTTTATCCCGTACCAGAGAGACCAATCCCTAGGCAAAAATGTTCTAGGGATGAATATGAGTTGAATGAATGAATGTTATCTGCAGAGTTATGGTTGGAGAAAAAATAAAAAAAAGACTTCCGAACCTGTCCCTTGAGAATCTCCATTCCAATGTCTTCAAAGATGACAGTTCCATAGGGTAATTTTGTAATGCTCGAAGCAACTTCCTTTCCCTGATAATGAATTAGACAAATTAAACACATTACATCATATAATAATGCACAATGCACATAAATCAAAGGAACGGTGTGTATGGATCACATTACACTACGTTTACATTTACATGTGTTCTTTCGTCCATAATCTATATATGTAGTAGTAAAGTAAAATTATAAAATGAAATTGGAGTATGTGCAATAAACAAAACAAAATGACTAGTAATAAGTATTCACACAAGTCGTTATCTCGAATCTACTCGTCTTAAAAATGAATAAGTCAAATTCAAATGGGTTGGTTATTCTATATTTTAATTAATTAGTTTACTTCAAAATAGGAGATGGCAAGGAACGTAATTTATTTTTAAAAAAAAATAACAAAGGAAACTTACATTGCGAGTTTGGATATTAAATTCCACATTGTCTCCAACCACAATCCCTTCATGAACTCTCGTCTCAGAAAAATGGAAAAAGATTTCCTTGGCTACATCAGCTCTTTCAATGAACCCAAAATTGTCCTTGATAGAACTCACAATCCCTTTGTATCGCACGGGTTGAGCTGGATTCTCAAGTCGCACGTAGCGAGCGGTCAGATTTCCACTTCTGTAAATATATTTTTTTATTAAACACAAGGTCAATCAATCATACACAATTTGATCCATTTACAAGCAATGAATGAACTAGTTTAAGTTTTAATTCAAGAATAAAAACAAATTTTTTTTACCTGTGATTGGTAGCAATTTGAAAGCTAACAGTGTCTCCTGTGCATAGGGTCACATTTCCTTCAATGTCTTCTTGGCAGTATGGCAAAAAGAAACATTCTCCCCGATTTTCATAACTGATTCGACCTTGAAGTTCCCCACTGCTCTCATGATGAAGTTCTGTAGTCACAGTCCCAGTGACACGTTCTTCACTCAAAACAACTTCCGGCCCAATTTTAGTTACAAAACTAGCAATTGGTTTTCCAGTCCGGCGATCATAGGTCATTTCAAATTCCACAGGATCTCCAAGTTTGAGATGTTCAATCGTACCCTCAAATTGACTGAAGTGAAAGAATAAACGTGCTTGACGCTCACAGCACTGAATAAAACCGTAGGAATGAAGTAATTTTTCAATGATTCCAGTTTCACGAACTCCTTGATTGACCGAATTGTCGGTGCTGCTGCCATGTTCATTAGTTCGGCTATTGCTTTGACCTTGACTCTGACTCCCTGAAGAGTTGCTGTCACGATGATCACTTCTTGTGTCTCGACTATTCCAATGAACCCCGTTGCTACTGCCGCCGCTGTTATAATTGTTACTCATGGATGAACCCCCAAAATGAGAGTTGCTGTTTCCGTTCCATGTTGAGGATGAATCGTCACAATTGTTAAAAATTGATGAGGATGACGTACTGGTCGTCCCTGTTGTGCTACTATCATTTCTACGTCCACCGTTCCAAGTTGTTTGATTCTGTAGAGTGTCTTCAATGGAGAAAGTCGTGATTGGGAAATTGTCACCACCGTATGGATAGTTTGAAGAGGATGAGTACTGTTGGCTTCCTGAATGGTTTGAAGTTGTATTAGAGCTTCCAAAAAATGAAGGTGAAGTCGGCGCTCCGAAAAGTGGGGAGTGTGAATTGGACTGGTAAGTCGGAGACATGGACGAACTATGACCGCCTAGAATTAATAAAAACAGGCAATAAGCAAGTTACAAAAAAAAATTATGAAAAATCTTTCGCAGTTTCAGCTGGAGCAATTTTACACCATCTCAACACATCAATAATCCTTCAGATATATGCGATCAAAATCATCAGTAGTAACTAGTAACTATCCAATTATGGAATAAAATCAGAGGTACAATTGTTTGAGCCTTTCTTGTCATTATCCAATTTCGAATCTCAAAATAATTTACCCGTTGGAAATGAGCAATTTCTCAACCAGGTGGTTCCAAACTGACGTCTTCTAGTACCAAATTTCCAACGCGCAGTTTTTCTACCCTTCGCTGTGAACTGCATCCTAGAGTCTTTTAATTGAGATATTCAAATGTAGAAATAGCACAAAGCCTTTTACTTTCTTTAATGCTATCTTTATTCCAACTGCAAGTATTGAACACCCGAGAACTCAATAATATTTTCCTTGTACAAATGTACGTGTCCCGTTATGTTAGTAGAAATACTAAGTCAGAGAAATAAAGAGCCAGAGAAACTCAGTCAGTTCCGGTCAGAGGTTTGGAACGACTGAACGATTTGTCGATGAGTTTGAATGTTCAACGCTAGAATAACTGAACCGCGCTCGTCTCATTAGAATGTTATGAGTTGTTAAAATTCAAAACCAAAACAATAACATTCTTTATAGGTCATACATGAGTTCAACAAGGAACAGAGTGAATGGAAACATGATCTAATGACAATTCAACTTCATACTCTAAAATTTCATATTCAACTCTGAGCTACATAGGTCACTCCTAGTCTTAACCTCTTGTCATTTGACCCTACAAAACATTGGCGGAGTCCCTATAGGTCCCGGTATCGGGTATTCCATAACATAAGCTATTCTGAATCGATTAAACTGTGAAATCCTACTCCCTGAACGATTCTTCCTTGTTATGATTTGTAAATAAAACAATGAATGACTCGACTTTCTTACACGGTCTTCCATTACATGTTTACATGTAAACTGTAAACAGTCCGTGCAAGCCAACCCAAGGTACCACCAGACACCCTGGGTTTGTTGATAAATTATGAATCTCAGCTAACTAGCATGGATGCATTGCATTCAAAAAACGTTTGTCTCGTCCTAATTGGACTAATGAGCATCTCAACTTACGTTTCAAATTGTTCATTTCAAGACTTGGTCCAAACCGGGAAACATATAATTTGATGAAGATGAAGAAGAAGGTGCTGCGTAGGAGTTGTCACGATGGTTTCGGTTGTTGTGATCTGTGTGTACTGTGTGTATACTGTGTCTGTAAGTGTGTGTAAGTGTGGTAGTAGTTAATTTTTTAAGAATTTGACCTTTACATTTAGAAATTGCACTCGGACTGAAAACAAACGTTTTCCCCCCCAATCAGCGGAAATGAAGAGCACCAAAGTGACGATAGGAATTGAACTCAGTAACAGACCAAAGACCACACAGCTTTACGGATGACATTCAGCCATGTTCTTATGGCTATCCTCGATTGAGACAGTTGGAGTCGTCGTCGAACTCACTACTAGGTCCACCACGGGAGGATAGAGGAATAGAAACACCAGCACACCACCACCAAAAACTACCTCCCAGCTACCCAAACAGTAAAAGAAATATTGAAACCCAGCGTTTTTATCACTTGGCGCAACCGTCCGAGTTCCAACGCGGCGATATCAGTAAGAGGAAGTCAAAGAGGAGTTTAAACCCCCTCAAATTCGGTGGCCTTGTCTCCGAAAATTTCACAGATCTTGTCCTAAACAATCCTAACCCTTTCCACGGAAATAATCTTTAAATAGAAATATAACCCTCCTCAGGATTCTAAATTGGGAACGTCTGGGTCCAAAGCATACCCAAAGACCCAAAAACCCCCTCTAACCCCATGTAGTATTTCTATCTCAATGTCCGACTCTTCGTTTCAAGGTGTTGGTGTATCCCACATGTATTCAAGAGGACATAACATAACATAGTAGTAGTTCCTCTACAATGTACTACTCTTGTACCAAAAAGCCAACAAGAACAGCTAAGGCTAAATAATAAGTAAGTACTTTCACCCGCTTCTATTCCACTACTTCAGTTTTTTCCTCTGCCTCGTCGTTTCTTTCCTTCTTTTTTTTCTATCATGGCAGACCTAAGACCTAAAAGGATGATTGGTGTTGGGACTGGGACACTAGTCTAGATTCCTCAAAGGACGGAATCTGTGATTGAATTTGAAGGAAAATGTTTGAATTGATCAAATCCTCAAGAGTAAGGAAGGAATGTACCTAGCAGCCTCTGCCTCTACATAAACCTCTGAACCCAGATGAACAATTGTTCAGAATTTGAACAATTTGAAGTATGTGTGTATGAGAAGGGACAGGAATGCATTTTTATTCAATTCCATGGCATTTTACTAATCATGACTAAAGTCACTGACTGAGTTCATTTCATTGTTTGAGAAACATGAAAAGATACATTCTAATTCCAGACGACGCCGGACGTAAGGTTAAATAAGGAGAACGAAAATAAAGACTTGAGCTTCTCGTAATGTCTGAATCCACACAAATGACTGACTGTCAGTCAAAGTCAAAACGATTGTGTATAGGAAATGTAATGTGAGTATGAATATGCAATGTCACACAACACAGAGAGAGAGAAGGAATTGTGGGGTAATCCTCTAACTATTTATCATTGAAAGGCAAAAAGTCTGAGAATTATTGGATGCTATGGAATCGTTATTATCATTGTAAATATTCCAGTGTGTAAAAACAAGGCAGCGGAGGTGAGCATGGGGTTAAATTGTATCAAAACAATTTACGCAGAGACAATGATTTCATGTCAACGACGTCTTGAGAAAAATTGAAAATAAGTCAAACCAACAGGTTCTACAACCTTTGGCTCTGTGCCAGTCAACTAACCGAATAAAATGACACGGACCTTAGTCTTCATAAATGAAACTGAACTGGGCAGTATAAAAGGCGGAAAATTCAATCCCATTCATTCCCTCCCACTCCATGGCTTCATGATACCAGGCACTGAATGAGTGACAATAGGCGAGCAACAGTAGCGCAGGCATTATCACCATGCATAAGGTGAATTATGTTCCAAATCTCAACTATTTGTATAAGTCGATTCTACTGGGTCGAAAACTAATCCTATAAATGAAATGGGAAGTAGAATTAGTAGTAAACACGTACATTCTCTAGTAAACACAAAGAAATGGAAATGAGGTAGTCTGCTTACCAAACAAAGTGTAGTCCATATTCTCCAAAATGTTCTGATAGCCAAAGTTCATTCCCATCCATGGCAAGAAATCATGTAAATCTTTCGCCAAGTCCTCATTTGAGTAAGTCAGTAATCTGTCTGTAAAATAATAATAATAAATTAAATATTCAATATTTCTGGAGTTATTAGAACCGCCACATCATCGCATTGAGATGCTGACCACCACACTAACTTTTCACATATACACATGTTTCGTTTCCCGGAGAAATGAAGAGTAACATGTGTAATATTTTGTAACATGGCCATTGAAATACTGCGGAGTGATTGAAAACTGTTTCGTGGCTTCTTAAATCATATTGTTCTAAAATAAAAACGTACTCTGAACCGCCGAAGACAACTTATCTGTTTAGATCAATTTGGTCCCACACAACATCGACAACACCGATTTAAGCCTGTTTACGAAAGGCTGTAAAATCTTTTTTAAAGTTAAACACCAGCTTGCCGTCGTGAAATAACGTTAAGATTGCAAAGAATTACTTTGAAGGTTTTACGCCAAGTAGTGCGAACAAACTAGTTTCTTGTTTAGCAGAAAAACTTATGATATTTGTAAATCGGACTTATAAACAATATAAGACAATCAACCTCAGCCACCCTTCAGCGAATCACATGAAAACTCAAGAAAGTTATGTTCTCACAAAAAAGAAGCGTTCAGAATTTAAAAAATATTCATCCCGCTTTAACCTAGAACGTTTCACGACAAAGACGTATGAGCTTTGACAAAAATTGAGACCTCTAATATTTCATCATAAGAGGAGAGAATAAGAGAGTTGTTTTAATTACCCAATACATTCACGCTACTCCGAACTTCTGCGACCGGAGAAAACATGTTTAACAAATACTGATGAATTGGTACTGGTCCTGGGTAAAATCCAATCCTCCGGCTTACTGGCGTTTCTAGCAAAGGGGGGCGGTCTCGACCTCGATACACTGTTTATTGACAAATTGAAAAAATTAAAGATTTGTTCATTTAATAAGAAGCCCAACTCTTGACGGTGACCGTCAATGATTGACTCATCCATCGGAGGTAAAGTATGACTGTTAAAGCGGGCTATCATAATCGTAATGCCAATATGGCCAATGCCACGTCTGGCTGGAATGGAATGCGAATGGAGTAAAACTCAAATCTATAGCGTTGATTCTGTTGCATTCAAGAAATTACTGTCGTTTTGTGAGCGTTTTGGAATCCAAACTGCTTATGCTTAGGAAAGTGCACAACTTCTTCTCCCTTCAAACATTTTCTGAATTCTGAACACGGTATAAAATAATCGAGTAAAAGAATTATTTGTTTGACCCTTATTCGAGTATTCGACTCTTCTGAGAAGATCATAGGATCCAATGAAAGTGTCATTTAGAATTCGTAGCAATCAAAATGTTTAATTCCCTGCCTTCGAACTCAGATTTGAAAATACGAAGAAAAGAATTAATGAGAAAAACGGTTGAATGGTTGATCCACTTGTTTTAAAACATTTAAGCCTGAAAAGTCTGACTGAATAAAAAAATGCTATTATTTATCTGTCTTTGTCTTCAAGACTAGACGATTACTCGCTGGCTGTACGACATTCACTTCATTTCTACACCAGAATATCAAAGTTTTGGTCGAACCAATTTTGACTTGTCCTTTCACTCTCAATATCACTATCCCCCTTGACCTAACCTTTGACACCTGAGCAGTGGTAAAATATCGATTCCGGTTTCTTTATTTATTTGGCGTAGTCTTTGTGCTCATAACGTTCATCACTTTGATTACAAGCAAGAAGTCAGTCAGAAGTGGTTACCTCGTTGAAGTCACTTCTGGAATTCCAAGGAAAGACCCCGCAATCCTTAAGGGTCAAAAGGTGGCCTTGACCTTTGACCTTGACCCTCCCGCCGACCTTCTTAACTTTCTAGGCAGCAGTCAGTCTTTGTCTTAAAAACACACACACAACACACACTTTTGCACTTTTTTATTATACTTCAATTATTCTTCAACTTTCATTCATAAAGTTATAATATATTCTGACGGTCCGCGCCAGTACGCCACCACTATTTTGGTCTCTTAACACAAGAAATACAAAATAAATTGGGCAATTTAAATTATGTATGATGATGTGGTTATGATTCGGACACTCGGAGGGTATTTTGTAATATTTGTATTAACTGCGTAACTGGATGAGTAATTAATTGTAAAAGAAGGCGAAAAGTGATGGAGAGATGAGATGAGTTTGACTTACTTGTGTTTATGTTTCGTCAACCTCTTGACCCAACCAACTGAACCAACTGAACCAACTGAACTACCTTGAGAAAAATAGGACTGGGAATGGCTGGACAAAGAACGGATGGTGTTTTGGGTTGCTGGAAGGCTGGATGGCTGGAGGGCACAAGTCAGGGCATTGGCATTGGCATTGGGTCGTCGGCTGCTGGATCCGACCCATACGAGGAGACACGGAGAGGATGACGCTCTGGATGGAATAAAAACAAATAAATGCAAACGCAACGGAAATTCCTTGGATGAAAATTCAAAGGGAAATAAGGGAATGTGATGCGGTGCGATGCGATTGGAGTCTGCAGGGCTCGTCTCAAGGGAGGGCGTAGAACGACACTTGACAAATTACGCTTTTCTTAACTCACGCTATTCACAATCGTAACGTAACTTCGCAGCACTACTTTTGGATTTTTAGGGTTCGACCTCTCCGACACACACGGGAGACACACTCACACACTCTGTTCATATATACGTAAGCCCAATTTCTGGACAATTGCTGGATTAATTTTTTTCCAAAGTGTACGTTAGGGGGTACGTATTATTTCTGGCCAGAGCAGAGATGACTTTAGTGATTCCTGGAAAATATTGTCTTATTTCAAGACTGCACTGGGAACACTAGGAGTACTTTTCTTATAGACATAATAATGTTTGGTCATCCATAATGTGAATTGATAAAAGTATTAAATACATAAGTTGTACTCGCACTCGGCCATGAGACCATGAGAGAGACCAAGATAGCAAGATGGGCGACCACCTGGCTCAAATGACCGGAATGGTCAGACATTCTTTCGCCAATTCATATGTTACTATATAGTAAATTAAATTGTGATGATAGTCCGGACTTATCCAGGAATAAAATTGAACGGGAAGCAGCCCTTCCGAATTTTCCATGAATGACTTCTGTGAAGGAAGAAATCGCGTCCAGGTCAGTGACTTTTGAATCACATGCACAGGATTTCACGTTCATTAAAATTTTATCGGATGGGTATAGGTTGATAAGAATTTTCTTGTAGGGTACAAATGTTTAACAGTATTTGTAGCAGTTGAGGTCGAGGTTGTATTTAATAAGGAAAGGAACACAATTTACCATGTTAAAGCGATAGAATTCAAATTAAAAAAAATAGGAATCACAGGGTTTTCAGGATTCATCATGAACTTGAACCAGCAGAACATTTTGACGGAGGACATAAAATCAAGGGCTACGGGATTCTATCTTAAATACATATCTGGTAGTAGTAGCCTTGAATAATAAGTTTTCATCGATTTCCATTTATTCATTTCTTCAAATTCCACCTCAAGGTCAGGACAGGTCATAAATTCGAATTGCAATTGCAATACATGGTTGTGACAAGAAGTGACATGTTACACACGGAATAATGGGAATAACTTGATACTGCTAGATTCAAGAGTAATGATCCGTGTAGAAGAAAATGTATGCTCTGGATTATCCTAATCTTGCGATCTAGTTGCTAATTTACATTTACTCTACTACGACTACATCATGAATACATGAATAGAAATGACTACTTTTTAGTTGAACCCACAATTTTCTGGGGCAAAAAGTAAAAATTGGGGAATAGGAATTTTGCAAGTCTCTCTTAGCACGCAGTAGAGAGCATCAATATTTTCTCAGAATCACTCACTTTTATTCAAAATAATAAACATGAAAGCGTGTCACTTCTGGAATCATTCAGTCTTTATTGGTCATAAGGTTTTCTTTAATGCTGTAACGCAAAACTAATATCACAATATTTTCTCAATTTCAGAATAAATTCAGAAGTCTTTGGCATGAAAACAACATTTGGTTTTAGTTGTTGCAAAATTGTCTCTTCTGATAAAAACTTCGCATCAATACATAGCGCAAAATGCATGTACAAGTACTTGGTCAATTAATTACTGTTAAAAGGTTACGAGCACATTTAGCAATACAATTTAATTATTTCCAAGTTTCACTAGTTTTGAGCTGAGGGTCCAGAGATCTTTAGCAAGTGTCGGTTCGAGCCTGTCATTGGCAGCCTTGAAATGCTTCTTGAATCGGTACATTTTTCCAGTCTCTTTCCCGACCTTCTTATCCAATGCACAGTACATAATTCCCAAGCAGGCCTGAAAAAATATTATGTATCTGTAATTATGTTTTAGAATTGGACACCTATAGAATGAAACTTGCCGTCAGTTGAATTATTGTGTCTGTTTGGAAATCCAAATGCATTCACATATTATTGCACTGGTATGGTCACAAATCGTTTTACATTCCAGAAACAACGTATAATAATAAATTACCTCTTCAGGACTGAATCCAAGAATTTGTACAACTCCCTTGACCACGAATTGCAGACTTGATGACATGAAACTATTTTCGTAAATTGTTGTCCTAACTATTCCAGGACATAAAGCGTAAGCTGTGACCCCTGACCCTTCTAATCGTTTCCCCAACTCTTTGATGAAAAGTGCATTTGCAAATTTTGTATTAGAATATGGAATGGAATTTTCAAACGCAAATTGTAAATCAGTCTTATCCATCATTAAGTCATCCAAATCCAGCCTTGAAAACAGTTGAAGTGTTGACGACATGGAAATGACTCTGTAACATTACGTTTAAGATGATTGGTTATTATTATTAAGAAAATTTGTTTCAGATATAATGTATTGCATTCGTTAAAGATTTCAATGTTAATGTTGACGCACCTAGAACCTTTTCTAAAGTTTGGAAGGAGTAGATTAGTAAGAAGAAAGTGCCCAAGATGGTTAACCGCCACATGTAAATTGAAACCGTCCTTTGTTTTCACATTTCCATTTGGGGCTCCGCCGAGCCCAGCATTATTCAGGAGAATCTTAATGTCTGGGTACTTTTTACGAACAATCATTGCAAACTCTCGAACTGAACTCATTTCAGATAAATCCAAATGAATCAATACCTGTAATCCAAATAAAATAAGCCGTATGATGGGAATGGGGACTGACTGACTGGTCGGATAAGATCAGATTAGATATCTCAATCTGAGATTCTCTGTATTTTCTAGTCTAATTGAGATAATGAGAAATCATCTTGAATTTTTTTTGTACGAACAATATTTGTATTTCCAGTCAAAGCCTTAATTTCTTCTACCGCTTGTCGACCATCTTTCAGATCCACGCATCCCATAACAACAATGGCTCCACGTTTTGCAAATTCTGTGGCCGCAGCTTTTCCGATTCCTCTGTATATTAAAAAATATGATTTTACTCTAAACTCGAACCCGATCTGAATAATTCTTTCGGAAGCCTAATAATTCATATCCCACTCAAAACGGAGTATAAAGAACGAAATCAGAGAATCAAATCAGACTACTCATAAAGTTCCAGAATGGCTTACCGCTGAGCCCCTGTGACAACCACTACTTTGCCATCTATATTTTCCTCGTCTGTTAATGAATGGTCTTCAAAGAATTTAAACTTAATCACAGGAAAGAGACCAACAAGGATTATCCAAAGCAGTGCTATAGAGTTCCAAATGTTTTGAATAAAAGACGCCATATTGGTTAGTATTCAATAAACTTGGTCCAGGTTTAACTGATCCCGAGAAAAAACTGATGAGAATGAGCAGTTGCTGACCAAGTTATATATATAGACTTTTTTAGTGATTTGTATTTGACATAACATTCGTTAGTAGTACAGGGTGGTTCATGACCATTTACCGCATAACCTACGTACATCGTGAGTTGTTCCGGAAGTAACGTAATATAGTTTATTATAAAGGAATGCTGAATCTTCAACCAAGGTCATGCTTTATGGTTGGGCAATGATGATTAAGCATTGTTATAATTATAATGCCCATGTCAGTTGATTGTGTTACTAATTGTTATCCGGTCATCGGTCAGCATGTGCATGTATTTGTGAATTAATAAAAAAAAACAATCAATTATATGAGTTGGTGAATGCTCCCATGATTCTGTTAAGATGCAATTAACAAGTTTCACCTTTCCAGTACAAGTCATTCTATTTAATTGAAACACATTATATATTTCCTTGTTATGTAACAGAGTGTTGAGAAAATACAGACTACAGAACAGAATCGGATTTCGCGAAGAAATTAATGTGAAATCCATCGGGTCAGGCAGAGCTATTAAATCGCAGTTTCGCACTGCACTGCCCAGTGCAGTGCAGTGTCGAACACAGAACTCGGATTGATGTCAGAAATTTTTTAAAAATCCTCAAAACCTTTTCAATAATAAGATAATGTGGGTATGGCAAAAGTTCTCTCCAAAATGTACGTATCAAATTTTGTATGTAAAAGTCTGGGAGTGCAACACTGGTATTAAAAACCCACCCTGTACATTTAATATTGTCCCATTGCATAACTTGAATATTATGAGAGTACGTTTAGATAACACTTCTCCGTTATCTGGAGTTCTCCGGTCAGTCCATCAGTCAATTGGAGTCACACTTTTGATTGAGTAGTAAAAGAGGACATACAGCATACAATTCCAGACAGGCGAGACGGACTGGATTCACTGGATCAAATAATGTCACACAAGCAAGTGGCAAAGTTTGCTCTTCGTAACTTTTCCACGCATTATGAATGAATAGGATATAGGACGAGTAAACTCAAATCAAGTTCAAATGGAATGCTTTAATAAATACAAGTCCGTGTTTTAATTACTGATGGACTACGACTAACATGAGGCACCCCCGTTGCCCTTTTTACTCTCAGGAAAGTGAATAAAAATTCAAGAGAATTTTGTACAGAGAGCGCTTTCAATTGGACAAATCATGATAGGGCTCGCTGATTCTGATTTCGGATCTTATTATTCTTAATTATTGAAAACCTTCTAACCGAGACCGATCGCTCTGTTAAACTACCATACACATTAATTCAATTGACATTCACGTTAAACCAGCCGCATATTGATCAGTCGAGATTGGATTGATTTTCATCTCCACACAAATGGACGGGGGTTAAAACTTGTGTGATGTCAGGAATATTCAGTAACAATGAAATTAAAAATTAGCCTAAATTTATTTTGAACAAAGCGTGAACTCTACAGAAACGTATAATAATAATTTTTACAATGTCTGTTTTAATGAACCCGCTTCATGAAATCCGTGTAATTATCATATCATTTTCTTTGGTTCATCGAGAATATTGCATGAGTATTCGGTTATAGTGTTGGGTTTCGTAAATCATATTTTTTCGACAGGGTGGGTGCGTGTATGCCTGTGCGACTAATATTTTAAACATTATTTTAAAATTCATTTCAAATCGATTAAGGACCGAGGTAAAACATAATCGTCTACGTGAATGATAATTAGTCGCAGTCACAAGTTAACATTGCATTCCATTGTGTTGCGTTGAATTAAAGCATGTCCACGAATATTTGTTTCTTCAGTTGAACTGGACAAGGCATACACATAGACATAACTACATAACGTACGATTTGTATATTGTAGAGTAGATTCTTGCCACATTCTTCTGATGCTACAGGTCATCGACCAAAAAGTGAACCTTCAAGGGTAAACGATAAACGACTTCGTTTCCGACCCATAATATTATGTGTTGGAAGGAATTGAATGTCAAGTCAAAGCCCATCGCATCGTACGGCCTCGAATCCACAGTAATCGTTATCACAATTTTCTGAGAACGCGTAAACCGATCTAATTCGCCTGGAAAAAGTGGAACGACGTCTTGGGCGTGGTTTACCCTTAAGAATTTAAATTTTCAACCCGAAGATTTTAAGAAAAATAACTCATGGATGGAACTGTGTGTGTGTGGGAAGAATTATTATAGTTGTACGTCTGTGCATCATCAGTTTCAGTACTAAACGAGAGTTCCCAGGAAAAACAACCTGAATACAAAGAAAGCATCCTCATAATTTTATTTTCTCTCTATCGAACTACCTATTACTACCAACTGATTGCTGTGAGAGCGCAGCGTCGAATTAAAAAAATCTGGCCACTTTCATCGAGTTTACGAGTAGTTTTGGAAAAACTCTAAAACGTGGTGAAAGCTTTTGTTAGAGCATTCAGATTTTGTTCGATATAACGAGAGTATTTGAGCTCGGGCTTTCTTATTTTCAGTTTGAGATCAAGGAGCTGGACGAAGATGAATACGGGGACATGTGCAACAAAGGATTATCAGCCAGGGACATAAGAGGACAGTGATGGTATCTAAATTCCGGGTGATAAATTATTATCACCCGGAATTAATTTATCACCCGGAATTAAGATACCATCCCTGTCCTCTTACATCGGTTGCCGCCGGCATTCTCCATCAAAGGTTAACGACGGGCTCAACATTTTCTTGCTCAATTCCTCGATCTTTGGAACCAATTCGCTGTTCCGATAAGGAGGATCGTATGCTTTGTTTTGTTCGTACAAATCATGAACAAAGCATTCGATCCTCCTTATGGGAAGAGCGAAACAATTTTGCAACGGACTTAAATATTTGCTCCAGGCATCCCATAAGGAGTCTTTCTTTTTTGTCTGATATTTCCGGAGATTTGGAAGGAGAAAAGGTGGAGGTATGCAAAAATTATAAGAAAGATACGTCGACATCCCAGGTCCAACTCGAGTGCACGGGATGAAAATAATAAATAAAAAATGAACTCAAGGAACCGGGATCAGAATAACTCTAATTTTAAAAAATCGAGATTTCAGCAGCGGATGGAATTTTAAGTATAATGGTTAAGTAATGGTCCATTACTTAAAATTCCATCCGCTGCTAAAATCTCGTCCTAATTCGTCCTAATCCGATTTCGTCCTAATGGATTGTGTCAATATATTGACACAATCCATTATATTTATAAATGTAATATGTCTACACCATTAATATCTTAAGGTCAGTTAAGTGCTAGTTTTGAAATTTGAAAAGTGAAATTATTTTTTTTTAAAAACGAAAAAGAAGTGAACGGAACTCAGAAAAGCAAATCTGGTGTGATTTTATTTCAGGTTAACATATAAAGACATTGATTTCGGTAACCAGTGTGATTTTCAGTTACGTCAATTAGTAGTAAGTGTATGATTCATTCAGACTCCACAGTGTAAAATTAGAATAGATCAAAAATTAAGCTAAGTTTAGGGTAATCAAGTCGGTAATTAGCAATTGACTTGACTCCAATTTATTGTAATGTCAGAATTTTGTGTAATAAAACAGAGTTTACAGAGTTTACACTGAACCCTGAAAAAGGCGCTATCTACATTTTAGTATTATTGAAAGTGCGTTTCGTCGGTCGAATATTTTGGTGTGTGAGAGAGAGAGAAAGTAAATTCTGCAGTTCAATTAAATTTTCCGAGCTTCTCAGGAAGTGATTTGATGTCTGATCTTAAGAATTTTAACCGGTTGTCCAAATTCCTCGAGACAGACACATAAAACGTAAGCACTCAAATCGGATCACTCAAATGGAACTTTTAGATTTACTGGCCACCCTGTATTGTATCTCATTCACTCACATTATACCATTATCCCAAGACTTATATATTTGGACACGCCTGACTTAAAAAAAGTCAAGCATGTGGCAGATTACAAATTCGGATGGACATTAGTTGAATAGGTATTAATAAAAATGAAGATAAGAACGCGCATGCATGCCTCATCGTCCGATTCTGAAAAGATATGTTTTTGTATTACAGAAAATATGTATAGTTTCCTCATTTATATAGGTAGTTGAATGTAAAATGTCAACTTTCGGTTTTATTCACCAATGTGTTCAGTACTGAAATAAAAACGAAAACCATACGAATGAAATGATGATTTGACACAAACTGAATATTCGTATTCGATATTCTTTTTTTTTATTATTCATATTTGAATATACTATTGAATTACATGAGTTGCATCCAAATCTATGTTTGTAATATGTATGTATGTACTATAAAATAAACATTCTAATAATTAATTAACATAATTTTCTCAAAATTATATTGTTACTGTTACCTGTTAGCTATCACCTGCAATCAGCTACACAGAAAACGAACTAGGTTAACTCTTCCAAACTAAACGTCACACCATGCACCAAACAAAAGTCGCATACTTAATTTATTTTTAAATTTCACAATCCCCAAGTACGCTACGCATAGTATTAGCATTACCCCCACCGCTTTGAAATGACTTGAAAAGAATTAATTTTATTCCTGGTTTTCTATTTAAAAAAAAACCACTGAGCTGATCTTTACATAGCAAATAACATTTCTTATTTTTCATAACACTGTTTAGTAAAACTTGTCTCTCAAAATTGATTGGGCTTTTTCTTCTCTCATACAGTTCACAGTATCTTATTTCATGATTGTGGTTGTGTCAAAAATAATACGAACGGAATACAGCTAGGTCGCACCCGGCTAACTTGTCATTCTCTTTATATTATGTTTTAAACTAACACTAATATTGGCAGTTTCATATTCATAAACATTTTCCTAGGGTTTTATCTTAAGCTTCCACACTTCTAAAAATTTTGAAGCCCCTCTTCCAAAGGATTGATTGGAAAATGTTTTGGGGGATATTTTTTTTATTATAGTATAAATAGATAAAGGTTTCTATATTTATCGTGATTGTAGGAATAAAATATGTGATTTTCGTGTGAAGAGATTTTAATGAGTGCAATTTGACCATGCAGTAAAAGCGAACCCGACACTAATAAACAATTTCTTTTCCTCGACACATGAAACATTCACGATTCATTTTTAATAGACAATCTACAACTGCACAGTCAATGGAGTCTCTGCCTTTTGTCGCAAACCCTTAAATCCTATTCTTAGTTACTTGACTGACTTACTTGAGTTACATTTACAGGTTAGATGTTCAAACATTGTATGTACTACTATGTCATGAAGGTAAGCATTTGTGGACATTGTCTCATGGTAAAAAAAATCTGTTTTGTCCAGATCGGTCTCTCGAAAAATTCTTTACCTCATTGAACTATAGTCGAAAAGGCTGTAATATTTATATGTATACGATGACTATCCCCCGAAAATAACTTTTTTTTTAGATTTTGCACAATCATATACGTTCTGGATTGATTGGGCTAATTTTGTATACCAAAACTGTACAGTCCCAATCCCATTATCTGACTTTCACAAAACTCATGCGTATTACATTACAAATAAAATCTCCAATGCTCTGCCCTACGAGGTCACATACTATGCAACAATGTACCGGCACACTGTTGTGATTGTTAATTTGTAATGTACAGATTTTACAAACCAAAACCTAAGACTTATTTGTCCGTCAAATGTGCTGCACTGCATGCATGAAACACAAAATATACTTAAGTGTGACTATAAATCACATTTAGTTTTTTTAGAACGAGACTCGCTTCACTAGTGTATGTCAGTCAAACTTTTTGGAACTGACAAACATAATACTAAAAAAAAAATTTAAAAGTTGAACCTGTTAACTAAATTCGGGAGCAGTGCACCCGTACAAGTACAACAGAATAGCACAGCACAACTAAACGAATTTTGCCTATTTTATTCGTACACCATTCCTCTTTTCTTTTTAAATAGTCGACTACACGTTTCAGCTCAGGTCTTTTAAATCATAAAATTGGAACTCCCGTTGAATATGCATAACCAACCATTGCTTAATTTAGTGTAGAGTGTTCATTATTGGTTATGTGGCTTGTCACCCCCTGCATCTACGGCTTTAGCTTTTCCTCCTGACACAGGCTTCACTTTATCAACTCCGCTGACCCCGTTTGAACCAATTGGTTTCGGTCCAGATGTTGAGAAAAGATCATGCATATCATTCAATGCTTTAGCAATATTCGCCTTGAATCGGCTCGAGTCCTAGAAACATACAATGGAGAAAGTTATTTAAGAGAAATATTTGTGTCGTATCTTCTGCGAGCATATTACGACACTATATAATTGGGGATACAATTCAGTTCAGTGGTATACATATAAACCGTTGGAGGGTTGATGTATTCAGATTTCGTAAAAATTGCTACAAAAACATTAAACTCACAGTCTCTGGAGAGCTCTTCTTCGATGAGATATGGAAGAAGAGTACACCTTCACCAGCAATTATGTAGGAAACTCCATAACCATCATCTGCAACAGGTCCAAAGCCTCCTCCAGCTGAGATGCAGTCAGGGTGCTTTGTCAAGTCCAATTTGGACGTTTGACCATGTGGTGTTTGTGAGGTAGAGAGACGCCATGGCTCACTTAATACTTCCTACACAACCGGACAAAAATAAATAAAAAGGATAACTATGACGCTGTGTCGTAAGTTGAGGGATCCAAATCAAATCAGTACATTCCGACTTCTCACCTTTAAGAACGGAGAGTCAATTTCCAAGTATTTGGAAATGACATACAGGCAGAACAAATGCCGATCGATTCCCTTCCCACACATGGCATTTTGATACCCAAGCTGGTGGCGACTACATGCCTTTCGAAGCAGCGCAATCTGATCCTCTCGCTAATGGAAATATGAGGGGGGAAGAAAAAGAAAGGATTAATTTCATCCTAATAATCATGAGCCCAGAGATTCAATTTCTACTGCGAAAATTACCTTAGCATTCTTGTCAGACATTGAGCGAACCCATTCGCAAGATTCAATCGTGCAAGGTCTGACAGTCTCCGTGCGTCCTTCTTTGTAAAGACGTGTCATTGAGGCCTCGTAGGTCAGATTAAATTTTCCAGCATCCTACGAAGGTATGTCATGACGTTAGCAATACATTAAGAGAGTCTTAATGTGCTTAGAATGAAACTAATTTACTTACGCGGAAATATGCCAATTGAAGTGCCATTTGAATGAATGCGTCAGGAGATACGCGACAAGTTTTCATGAATCCTTTCCCATACTCTTCATGGACCAACAACTGGAGGTCAACATCATTCAATAGAGCCAAAGAGCAATGGGATGAGTACTCAATCTGTTCAATACACTCAGCAGGCAATTCCCACTTCAGTCTTGTTGGTGCCGGTGGATCAATTTGGACGACCCCAACGGTGTCTCCTTTCTCATCATATCTACTCGGCCCAGCGAATCATAAACATTATTTTATTTGGCCAAAACAATGACCCGGGAGCACCAATACAATGATGACGACTGACTGTTCGAAAACACAAACATGCAAGGAAACCACATTTTTTGCAAATTCCAGATATTCTACCCAAAATCATGCTAAGAGCGATCTTTCACATTAAGACGCAGAAAGTGGTTTCCTTGTAAAATATGTAATTACTTGTATTGAAGCTCGACGAGTAACACACATTGAAACAAATTAGAGAAATAAAATTCCGACCAAATTCCAATTGACTTGGATAAGTTCAGAATATCTTTCCCAATAAATAAGCATAAACGAGACAAGCGATATTTCACGTGCAGCTAATTCTCAATCAAAATTTTCGTGATAAGCAGCGCGATCTTTACGAAAGCGCAATTTCACGTTGTAGAATTGATTGATTTTGCCCACACAATGAAGAATTACAAGCACAAACTACAAGCAAAGCAAAAAACAGCACAATTAATTTCATTTACAAAAGCTCTGAAAAAAATTATAAATTAGAAAATCAACAAGCATAAAACATGCATTATAAAAATTAATCCAACAAGCCATTCACCAACAGAACAAAACAAGCTCAAGACAATTATTATTTATGGTGAGGGTCAATTAGTAATTTTGAAGTTCAAAGAAGTTATTTTGATGAGTAATTCATTCCAGGAAGTTTCGAGCAATGCGATGTGATTATTCCCCTAAATTTTTTCATTAATTCTACTATAAAATCCAAACTAACTAGTTTATTAGTGATGCTCCTTTAAAAACATGCACTCCCCGTTTATCCGGGAGTAAAGCCCAAGTCTTACTTTGTATATAACCAGTATAGCCCGTTTGAATTAAAAACCGATGCATGACTTTCATGCTCCTTGTCAAAATTCTCAAGTTATAGATTCATTCTGTTAAAAAGGAATTCCTTGGACACGTAGTAACATTGTGACAAGGGTGAACAATAAAGGTAAAAACATAATGCCATCACAAAAGATACGAACGAACCGTCATCCCACAAAAAAAAAACACTTTGCATGTTTAAGAAATGTGTACTAATGATTTTTATTTAGACTTTTACCCGGTGATAAACTCGTCGGCTAGACAATATTCCCAGAGGTGACCCATTACGGGTGCATCCGCCCTTCAATTATAATTTCGTTTAGTCAAACTTTGTGCTAAAAATCTAAAAAGTAACTCTACCGTAATAGACTACAAAATTAATAAAATGGCCATTGGTGAGGTGTGACTTAATTGGACTAGCTAGCAAATAACCTATTAATCCACGCCCTATTTGCTCTACCACTGCCAGGTGTAATTTTCTGACAAGATTAGTAATTGTAAAGAGAATCTAGTAATGCAAAGAATGAAGTACGTGATAGGAGTTGGAATATTTTCCGTCACCATAAAAGAGAAGGGGTTAATACCCGCGGCGAGGGCTACTGTTTTGAGCTTGAAGAGCGCAATTACAAAATTGTTTCGCATCAACTGAGAAATGAATGAATGAGATTTTTAAAAAAAATTATAAAGTGCTGTGTTTGCAAGGCAAAAACAAGATGTGAAGAATAATTTTGCTGGAGACACGGAGTCTGTTTGAAGTCTGAATTACCGTTTAATTATGAGATCCTCGGCTATTACGAATTCCCATAAATGGGCCATAACTGCTGCATCCGCCCTTTAACACCCCAATATTCAAATTCATTTAAATTTGCCTCATAGAAAATTATTCATATTCTCCAGAATAAATTCTTCGGAAAAATTGGAAATGAAATTCTATTACATCAGACTAGTTAAATTCGGTTAAAAGGAAATGGTGACTACTAATATCGAAATAAATGAATAAATATTTGTCCTATATCAAAATCAAATTATCTTTTGTGTATAGGAATAGGGAATTGTCCACCTCCAATGACACATTTCAAATGAGATAGATGTCAACTTACCATGAGTGCTCTGAATTAAAACCCATCTGAAATTAAAACAAAAATTATGTAATTATACAATTTCAGTTACAAATTCCAGAAAATTCCAATTAAAAATAAACCCTTACACGTCCATTCTTCCCAATCACCATAGTGAATGACTTATCAAACCAACGGTCGCACCCATTACCATGTAGCATGCTCCTTGCAAAATGATTCAGCTGAGATGTCTCTTTCTGTTCAATTCAAACAATACAAGTGAAACCAAAATTAATAATTTTAAACCAAGTGGAAAGTATCACAGAATAAGTACAATTTTATGTACTTACGGGAACATAGTGAAACTCTTCTTCGTCCAAGACTAAGACGAATGCAGATTTCTCAATAGCATCAAGAGAGGTTTTATTGGTTCCTTTTGAGAAGTATTGTTTTCGAGCCTTTGCCCAATAAGTTCTTTCACCAGCCGTCAGAGCAGCCAATTTTGCTTCCCCTTTCTCTGGGACAGTCTCTGTGTCATCCAAAATTCTTTGGAATTGAACTTGTAACTCTGGTGGAGTCAAATTCCTTCCCTTGTGAATCACTGGCACTCGGTAGTACTTTCCTCGGGAGTACACAGCAATATGTGTGCTATCACTCAAATGTTGAATTCTGTCTGTCTCTTCTCCAGGAATTCGAGTTGTGTTAAAAACACGGTCATACTGCCAAGAGCAGAGGGGGACCAGACCTTGAACCATTATCTATAGAAAATCAAAATCCCAAAATTAACAACCTCTTAACTGATCGAACGTTACCTTCTGAGTTACATTCATGAGAATTGAGATGTTCTGGAACTGTTTGGCCCCAAAGATTTGTATGCTATACGATACGGTCAGTTACAATTATCCGCAATTCTTAATTTGTAGTTTCATTACCGGTTCCAATTGTTGCCGGTCAATCGCACGACGGAACATGAGAGCAGCATGAGTAACGTTTGCAGCCCGTGCAGCTTGATTCTTGGTTGGGTGTTGCAAGATGGCGTCAAGACCATAAAAGTTCGAGTTGACCATCAAAGGTGATCGTCCACGAAGATAAACATACTCCTCCCACCAATCACTCACATAGTTTGTCGCCCACCTTTTAAAAAAATTAAACATCATTGTAACAATTCCCCCATTTTGAGAAAATTAACTTATACAAAATGAAAAAAAATTGTCACAGGTTACAAGAAAACTTACCACTGTTTCAGATAAAGATATCGCTGCAACTTTTTGCCGATTCCATTTTGGAAAACCTCAGCCAATTTCTCCATTCGAAAGTATCGTTCATCATCCATCAAAGGACGAACCGAACGCAAGTACTGTTGAATAAAAAAAACACAAAATCAATTTTCAGAGCATATTTATCTATGACTGAGTATCATTTATCCAAATTAACTAACCCGTTCCATGGTATCCTCGACAGCAGGAAGTGGGAGAGAAGGTAAAGATCCTTGAAAGCTGTACAACATGGGTCTATTCCAACCCGATAATATTTTAACCAAAGGAATCCATAGCTTCGTCCTTAGGGACACGGATCGGCCTTTTCCTCTCTCCTCGTACATCCATCCTGCAAATATTAAAAATAATGTTTAAATGAAAAATCGAATTACTAGAACTGATTGAATTCACTCAACAATACCTTTATAGATGAAAAGGAGCTTGAGCAGATATCGAACCGTAAAAATGGTTGAAGTCCAAATGGCTGCTCCAGCCAAACACACGCTCAACCCTTCTCCAAGTTCATCTCTACAAAATAAATAAAAAATTTAAGCATAAAAAAATACTCGATTAGTTCAAAATGATCTGATCAAAAAATTTAAAAAAAATCCAACATACTTTGGAAGATGAGCTTGCAACCAAGGGATAGCTCCATAGCTGGGGTCATAGCCAGCATAGTACAAGGAGCTCAGAGTGATGACAGAGACTCCAAGACCGGAAACAGATCCGGGGTAAATTCCACATCGGAAATTGTTCTGTATCATGGAGGAAAAACAACAGAACACACTTAGAAATCAGTTCAAATTGTTCAAAAATTACACAAATTTGATTTCACTTCACTCAAATAAAGTCTAGACTGTATTTTTCTATGCCTGTCTGCCTTTCCGTCCTAAATTGACTCAAACCATGTAGTAGTAGTAAGTTCAGTTCAAAGTTCCACAAATTATACAGAGATAAAACCTTACAAACATTAAAAGTCAATTCAATTCATTCTCACTCTCACTCTCACTCTTAAAACAAAGAGACAGTCTGACATTCCTACTTGACAACTACAGTTCCTCATTCAACTCCACACACATTGTTATACCGTTTTCACCACACCACATTTATATTCCATAAATAGTCATGAACTGAATAAAATTGTCAAACATTCTATGCAATGAAATGTGCACATATACATGTACATCCACATCCTAGTTCTAAGCTTGGCCAACTTTATTTATCATCATCAATAAACCCGACCTATGTAATTGAGGCGGTAAGGGTGTGTGTGACACGAGGTCATGCATTTGAGAGTGTCAATCAACCTATCATACCCAAATAGAAATAACACTCACTCACACTCACATCATCTCTCGTATTCGTACATAAAAGTCAACAAATGGATGTAATCGGGTCATAGGGTTATCAGACTCAACTCACTTTGAATTTACTAGACTACAAACTACTTCATTTCATACTTATCACCGGCTCCTGCTTCTAGTACAATAAATTGCAAATACAGCTGCAGTCTGATAGTAAGAGAAGCTAGAGCCTTGAGATTAGACGTCCGCATCAGAGTCCCAGAATTATATCCGAGAAAAAAATTACCACATTTGTACTTCTACAATTCATAATATTACGAAATCGTTTAGTTTAAATGGAACAAGGAAGTCAAGGAACAATCCGATACAGAAAAGAAAAAATGTAAAAAAATGTTGCAAATCTTTAGATTCCACTCCTCTGCTCAAAGTTCTCTTTTGATATAATACTACTTGTACTTGTATGACATGCTCCTGCAACTCAACAATTCCAGTCAAAATTTCAGAAATCAAGTGGAACTACTTCAAACAGAAGTGCTTAGATTATAATTAGCAGTTGAATTTGAATTGACCATTACGGTACTAACAGGGTACTTCAATTACTATTATTATTATTTATTATTATCAATTAAAGACAAATCACGGTTTAATGTTAATTGATTCTTTCCAATAAATGTAAAAATTGAAGAAACCACATTAATGGAGGTTTACAAATTCAAAATTAAAAAGCTGTCAATTTTGCCAATTCCCTTGAATGGACAAATCGTGTACGTGTAGCCCAATAAAATTAGACAAAGAGGAATGACAGTTGTGTGTAAAAACATCTATGAAAACCTTATATATTATATGATAATAACATGAATGAACCCTGGGAAATTACTCATAAAACCAGTACTACTACTCTTCGTAGTCGTCATTGGTTCATAGCCTTGGACTGTAGGGGCAAAGTCCAATAGGTCTTTTCCCAACAAGTTTGCAGTTAATTTCACGTATTAAGCTGGTTGCACAAACACATAAGCACATAGGTTTATCTTATAATCAAACAGAGCACCAGCACCGGTATTCCCAAAATTCCCATGTCAAATTATCCATTATATCCGACTAAAATACAGTTGTTTCAACTGCTAAATTGTAAACTTCTACAACTTGCGGAATGCTAATAAAATTTTACAGAACACATTAATGTGATTTAAGTAGATACAATAAAGACCCAATCATGCAAAAGTTCAATGGAGATTCCATTAAGGTGGTCGTTTAGCGCAGGTTTCAATTATTTCTGGCTCGAATAGATTTTAACAATAACATATTCCACTTTGCAGTGTTTAGGACGTAGTTAGTTGTTTTTATGTCTTGAAGTTTGTAAATATTATCGAATATTACTAACTGGGAAAACAAAAAAAAATAGTTTGCACGTCCCACTAACGTAGAAGTAAAAACTACAGGCCAAGCTGATAAAACTATGCATTTCAAGGCAAAAATAATCTTGAAAATGGATGGAAAAATTTGACTATTCCAGATTAAACAAAAATAACAAACAAGGTCCAATTATTTTTTTTGTCTTAACCTTTGCCTTGTTGTCCTACTCCCTTCAGACACACCCTTCCAACTTGTGGGTTAAAGGGTTAAAAGATTATATTATGATCCATCAGTTTATTTACAAATCTAGGCTGGGCTTTTGGTGAATGATGACCAAAACATTAAACAATTCCATATAACAATAATAACATATTCCTTTCATTTCCGGAGGATTTAGGAAATGAAAGTATTCTTCCTTTGTGAGCACTACAGAATTCAATGGATTGTAGCCCAATAGGCTAGGCTATTGTTATTTGGGGATGTGTCGCCGGGAAATATTCGTGTAAATGTTAACCAGGTTTCAATTAATCTCAGCAAGTTTTAGTGTCTACTTGGACAAATTCCTTCAGATTCTAAGAATGGAGCTAAAATGGGTCACAAAGTCGTAATTCGTTCATACAATTTTTTTAAGCACAAACACATCAAACAAACAAATCTGAAGAGACAAATTAGGTAGATAAGTATATTACTAGTATAAGTATATAAATGAGTAAGAAAAGTGAGATGAGATTTCCCTTCGATTACAAAGAATTTCATTTTCCCTGTTTAAAATAGTCCTTGCGACATACACAAACGCGCTCAATAAAACATACATAAATGAATATAAATTCAACTCATTATATTATGTGTTCAAATTCAATTCACTACCAGCACCTACACACCGAGACCAGACCATATGTATGTCAGAGTCCACAAGTCCACATGTACAATCAACCATCCATGTGAGCTAGACGACTCAACTTGTAATCCATTAAAAAACTAAACCGCTCACGATCAGTCCTCAAATGGAAATGACTCTCATGAAAATTCCTAATCTCATTTATATTTTCAAAAAAAAATCAATTCTTAATTAAGGTTAATGACACTATTCACACAGAGGTTCCAGGCATTAATGATATACAAATCTTTGCAATATTATGCACTCACATTCACACTTGTAATTCATGCATGCAGGGTGTCGCAAATTTATCAATACAAGGCCACACCAGACAGACAGACAGGTGGTCAATATTTAAGATACACAAATTTCTGCGAATCACTTAAATTCATTCAAGAGGAGTATTTGTCTAACCACACATTCGTTCGTGAATGACTCTGCGATATGAAATTATCAAAAGTTCAGTTCAGTGTCACTCTCTCAAATTCAAGCTTAATGACCGCACACCGTGTGGTTATACTGGTTAACCATTATGCGTGAAGTTGTGAACCAATTTTTGTTTATAAATAAGGAGAAATAGGTGAGATTAGGTAATATGTGATAATAAAATGTTCATAACTTCAACTCATGGTGCTTTGCTTTGACTCACAATTCATTCCGTAATGTATGTATGGCAAGTAATTATGGCAGGTATTCCACAAATTTCGATAATGACAAACCCGAAAAATAATCTCATTTGTCAACAAATCCTTCTTACACTTACACTTAACCATGACCTGGACAATTCAAAAGACTAATCTTTATCCATTAAATATGAAGAACAAAACAAAAAGAATAAACTCACCACAAGTTTCACAAAGTAACCCATACTAATCCTTGACATTTTTCCCAAATATTTACTACACCACTGAACATTGACTGCAACTAAGGCTAACACACTGATCAAAACTAGGGCAAAACCGTGGCTTTGTAAAAAGAACAGTATTGTTGGAGACAACATGATGATGGCAGGCAGTGCTGGTATAGGCACACCACAATTAAACAAATAAAAAAACAAAAGTGTCACCACGGGCACTGTTCAACAAAGTCAACCAAAAACAAAACGTAACTAACTACTAGGACATTCCACTGCCATGTTTTGTGGGGAAATGACTGGTTCCGGAAATGTTGGAGGGAAGTACTGGATCAACATTTTATTATAACAGGGGATGAGAGGGATCAGGGTAATTTTAAAAAAATAATAATAATAGGAAAGGTACAAGAAATTGAGGTGGAAGAAAGAGTGGAGAGAAATGAACGTATCTGATCAGAAACCTTTTGAAGAGTAATGGACTCCTTTTAATTGAAGACAACAAACAGTGCGTTCGTCCACCCGACTAACTAACTACACCACCAAGTCTGCAGTTTCCTCAAGAGGTCTTTTCTCTCAATAACTAAGTAAGTAAGATTAGGAAGTACAAAGTCCATCGTAAGGTCCTCCAACCAAAGACCAGATCTTGACGACCAACCCATCAACCCATTGACCAGCCTACTTACTTACATTTAAAGTTTTACTACATACAATCATTGAACCTACTAACCAACCAACCTTAGGGTGCTCATTTAAAAAATACACACTTTTACTTTACTTCTTAACCCTTTTGGTCCCCCTCCACTAATTCCATTTACAGGTAAACACAAGGTGGTCAATTTAAACAAAATCCAATGTGCGGGTACGAAATTTTCCATGCGATCCATTTACGTATATTTTATCAAAATTTCTACGAATACTAAAGAAAAACTGTCTCCACACAACCACAACACAAATAATTTAATAAACCAGAGGAAAATTTATCAAAAAATCTAAAAATGTAAATCCGAAAAAAAAGTGTCTTCAAATTAAAAATAATTGACTGGGGTATGAAAAAATTGAGTCAAAAATTTATACCGTTCGCAATTTCATGGACTGTGTCGTCGGTCCTCTCTAACACAACTAAATTAAAATAATTAGATTATCAAACTAAAATCCAGAAAAAAATATAATATATAATGAGGAAAAATTGAATGGTGCAGAAATTCCATGATTAAATAATATTTTGATAGAAAAATCCCAAAATCCATTCCATAGATTCAAAATGTTTAAGCTTTTACGCATGACATTTAAAGCTTTGTTTATTTGTGGCGTGGAAAGAAAATCCTTGAAAGTAGGTGAAATCTGAACATTCACATTATTGTTTACCAGTGGGTACGGTCAGTACAAAACAACACATATTGTCAAAAATAGTAACAACAACAAACCAGCCGGCCAGTATAGACGACAATATCAAAAGAAATGTGGTTTTACAGGTTTATAGTTGAAACTGAACTATGAACTATAATTTTTTTAATCCAGTCATTTCAAGGTGGTCGAGTTTACGCCAAAAATGGCAATTTATTATTATAGCTTAGCATGCAAAATAAAAGCTACACAAACATGGACGGACGTCATATTTGTCTTCTTTTGTATCGTCTAAATATTCCATTCCGGAACTTTCACTGATTAGTCATCGTCATCATAGTCACAACGGAGTAGTAAGTAGTTAAAGTTAAACTAATCTTTCAAAATATAAAAAACCTTCATGAAAACAGACATTGCGAAATATAAAAAATACGCTATGAATCCAGAGTAGAACCTATTCATTTCAATTCTAGCAAATTCTTTTGCGATTATTCTACTATCACCCGCACCCATTTCCTTTGCGGAACTTGCCTTGAAGACTTTGTCTGATTGGACTTTGGAAAGGGTGAAACTGGACTTCAGTCAGAGAACTACCTCTCTAGTGTTGGAATTAAATTTTTATCAAACAACTTCAAACGTCAACGATTTGATTGCGGTCTATGCCCTGTCCTCTCTTGTCCAGTGTCCTGAATGGGCTGGACGTTATATAATATATGATACTACACACTACTACTCCAAAGTGCGTTATAAATAAAGTAAATCCTTTTCAATGTAATAAATAAACTGTTACATAAAAAAGCCTCAAATAAACATAACCTATGTACATGTATTCCATCCTTTTGCTGAGATTTTTACAAAAGTGAAATAACATTTACTAACAATATTATGAGAACAGAGTTAGTCAATAAATTCTGACGTAAATAAAAACACTTTACAAATTACAAAAAAATGGGAATTCATTAAATTAATTAATCATGCTTGCGGCGTCTGAGCAAAATTACAATTACAAGGATATATATGTGTTTGTATAGCATTGGCAATAGCAATAGCAATTGTACTTTGTACTTGGTTTCATACGTTCAGTTCATAAAATGTGTTCAACTCAAACTTTCTCTTTCGAAATATAAATAAATAACAAAAGATTGCGAGTTACTTAGCACATGTACACGATGGATGTACAGTACGGGGGAGGCCTAGAAAGTTTAAAGTATTCAAAACTGCATATATTGATAGCAAGTGTCCGTCAATCCAAGGCAATCGCTTCGGTACATATAATACATTTTATATTAGTAATACATACAAGAAAGACCTCAGGTTTAAAATTAAATGAACTAACAAGGTCAGGTAAAGTTGGTCACCCCGTACTTTTCACACAAGATCATATCTCTCTACTATGAAACACGTAGTATTCACATAAATAAAGAGACTGACTACAATAATGACGACAGTCATTTCATTTTATTGTTTCTATCCCACAACATTGAGCTCCGCTCCGGTCAAGAGCAATCAATCAAAAGAGGTTAGGTCCGAAAATAGAAAAATAATAATGGGTTGCCGAAATAAACCGCGCATGTAAATCCAGACCACTGGAACTGGGTAGAATACGACAAAAATCATAGTTTCATAAGACCGATTTCGGCAGTACAAATATTTTCGCAAAGTAAAGTAAATCTTTTCACTATTCCACACAAAACCAGTGGAAGTAAAAACGGTAATTATAATAGTTTATAGTTAATTTTCATCATAACAATTTGGACTAGAAAATCAAATGTACTGGAAAATTAATTATTTCTATTCCTGTCCTCCCGTTCTGAATTTCCATGAAAACAAAGTTAAGTTGTAAACTAATTGACCTATATTTTATTACTTGAATTGATTACTTCTTTTCATTCACAGCATTTTATATTGTATTGTCTCGATCAACTTTATCATCACTCCGCACGCGAATAAATTCTCTCACAAATGTTTAGTTAAAGGTCTGTGACGACAAAGCATGCAATGCAGAGTTTGAATATAAAAACTACGTACGTAACGTATACACTAAAAGTTTGAGCTTTCAAATTGCGTGTAGAATATTGCATTTTGCATTGGATAGGAATCTTTTGATTCTTTACGTACGTAAGTGAGTATGAAACATGCTCAGTTCTGCTCAACTCATACAAAAATTGGCAAAAAGTTAAGAGTCCAAAGGTTTGTTTTTTTTCGCACATAGCGACCAAAACTCTACGCCTTACTTTGCCTTCATCATAGCATGGCACGGTTTCTCCCTTTTCCTCTTCAATATTTTCTTCGTCTTCTCAATCCTTCTCTACTTCCGACTACTCAACTCTTTGAAACAAAAATACTAATGCAATGAATCAAACAGAGTCCATTTGACAAGATGAGATGCGACGTAGTGAGTTTTATATTATTTCTACAGGGTGTCTCATTGTAGACTTACCCCGAGAGAAATTACAAGATAAATAATGCACTAAAATTATTGGCTAAGTCAGTTTAAAAAAAATTGAGTTATTCAACATATTTCATTTAAGCCCAGGAAATTAAGAAAAATGTCCATCCTGTCTAATTTACTTTCTCAAACACACAAGTTTTGAATCGATGGGACCCAGCGACCCACGATCGATAGTGATTAACAAAAGCTAATTTGAAATCTAACATGCTAGCCCTAAACGCTTTGACTTGTAGTTCCGGAAGTGCCTAATTCATATGTGATATACTTAACTGGTCAAGTCAACCACACCATAAGATGGACAAATGGTTTAACTGTGCAACTTTCTTATTTTTTGCAACTCGCTTTATTTCATCCGTTGACAGGACTCGGCATTATCATTAAAAAAAAATTTGCAAATAATGAAAAACATGCAAAGAGCTAAATGGATTCTCCTCTCACTTAACTTTATGTTCAAACGAAACTAACTGCATGGCTTATTATACGACTTAGAGAACTGCGATGACTACGAACAATTTTGGTTGTAAAAACCGAATACTCAAAAGTATCTGATAAGCCACCATGCCACCAAGGATAACCAATTATTCAATAATAATACAACTGTGTCAATACATAGAAGTCATGTACAGAAAATTCTGAGTCGCCTAGTTGTTCCAGGCTAAGGAGTTTTGTATGTAATATTTTATGCCCAAATTAATAAGTTCCTAATGTCGATACGAATGTATGACAGTTTGCCAAATGCTAAATTGACGTCAATTATTAAACAGAGTAATCAAATAAATTAGATGTACGTGCCAAGGAGCTCAAGCTTGTGTTTACCATATACAGTTTTGATAATATTTGCCCGCTCGACATTTTTTCGTATTGCGAATACGGTGCGGTAAATACTACATACCAGGCTCCTGCTGTGTGTCATTACAAAAGAATTTCGTTACCCGTTTCCGTACAGTTAAATTCCTGAGTGACCAAAAGAAATAAAAATCAGATAATACTTTAATTGCATTCCTTTGTCAATTCTGTACATTTACCGCTAATCATAGGAGTAGCATTATAGTTACCAATATGTGTTTAATAAGCGAATCGTCAAAAACCTCTTATGTTTATCCAGGACAAACCTTCCGAATCACATCACATCTTAAGGTTTGACATTTGATTGACATGTAAAAAAAAAGAGAGAACTGGTGATTTCCAGTTGTCCTCAATGATACAAGTACATAACTGAATCATTTATACAAATGAATTCATTGAATGCGTTGTTTCGCGTACTGTACTTTGACCTCACTTTGACAACGCAACTCTATTCGACGCTTCAGCTCATCTCTTCACACAGCAAAATCAAAGATAATCAAAAGAAAGGATTGATTGGAAACTTGAATTCCTAAAAATAAATGCTGCCACCAATAACCATTCCTTAAAGACGAATGTCAACTAAAGGGCATATTTTTATCTAATTGTAATTGTTAACTAACTATCGCTCAACATGAACTGTTTGACGTAGTTTAATAATATTGTGCATTTGCACGTGTCTAGGATGTTCAGGTTGACATGAAAAGCCTAAAAACTGCATAAAGTTAGCCTTTGGATTACAAAATCATTTTTTAACATTCTCACTTCCTTTCCTCTAAATAAAAGTACACAATAGGTGACGTAAATCTAAACCCTTTCCTACTCGTGAATTACAATTATAATGCAGTACCTGGTTAATAGCCTTGATCTTTCAAACCAAAGCACTTGTCACTCAACTCTAACTCTTATCCCCTGTAATTATATTAACAACTGTCTATCCCATTAGGAATTATCCTCGCTTAAAAATTAAATAAAAAACTGGTTAAAGTTCGACTGAATTTTTGCTAAAGTTATTCAACATCAAGTTACGTAAATTTTTTGACGCGAGTGCATGTATACAAACACAAGGGTTCGCACGCAAACCTCAACGTTATATAACATGTTGTGTTTTGAACAATTAATTTTTTACACAACAGATTGATTATGATATTCTTATTCTTCAAATCGGTTAGTAGGAGGAAAACATTATTCAATTCATCCCATGCAAGCTCAAGGTCATTTCCTCGGTTTAGTATTTGTGGATTGTAAGTAATTCATTGAAATCGACATAATGAGAGGTAATAGAAACTGCAATCATTCTTTCATGATACCTGGTCGAGTCAATTTTTGACGGAAATTCCACTCACGTCATAATTCTTCATAGGAATCTGTTCCGTGAAATACACTACCAGAACTAGTGTATTTTGTATTCCCAAATATTGCTAGCGATCTGTCGAATTTTTGATATTATGCTTATGCTTCCGTCACTCAAAATGAACACCATATGAAAAATTTCTAAAGCAAATGATCTATATTCATGCTGCTATTTTATGTGATCTGTTGTTGCTATAGTCCAAATATCTTAAAATGAAGAGACCGGCAGAAATAAGAAATCGTACATTCTAATATTCTAATCTAGACTTTAATAAGAACGAAATGGTTAAAAAAAATTCATACTCACCATAATCCGAATCAACCTTTTTCTCCATGATCGGCAACCAGAGAGCCAAATTATATGCAATACTTCACGGTTAAAATTCACATTCAATCCTTCATGAGTAACAGCGAAGGAAAAGGCTACGGCTGAGTGAGCTTCCGCCATTTTTAATTTAAATTACAGATACTCTCTTCAATCAGTTCCTTTCTCCGGGTGAAATCAGTCAATCAAATCACACTCGGTAGGTACTGATAGAAATACTTCGTGGTTGTATTACTTTTTGTATTAATTGGGAAGAGATTTGCTCCTGCAAAAAAAGAATAAACAAGAATAATTATTAACAACACCAACAATACGAATGAAATAGCAACTAAATTCCAGATTATTACAAAATGTACATTACACTACGCACTTTTGAATCAACCCTTGCGGTACATACAAACAATTCGCAACTTTTTTGAGCGGGGAACAACGGTGAACCAATTACTACATTTACAATTCACAAAAATTCAATTGACTAATTTCGAGTGAAAATTATCTCAGTCAGAAGCACACACTTCAAATCAGTCATACACGGAAAACTTTATGTGTAATGTTTGTGAGCTAATCTTATCTGTCAAATATAACTAGACAACTAAAGAGTCGGGAGTCAGAAAGTATGACGTTGATCATGACAACTTAAAGCTGTGTAAATACTCTAGTGTGTGTTATTCCAGGCATTACATTGCCCTACTTTGCCTTGCTCTTGCTCCATTGGGCAAAAGGGCAGGGCAAAGTAGAAAAGTGCTAATGTAGTAAGTTTAAAATAATAAAAACACATCTTCAAAGTTATCAATGAATGACGGTGTCGATTGAAAGATTATATGAATGGATTTGAGCACGAGACCAGACCAGACTAGGAGTTCAATGTTTACCTCAAATATTAATCCTATCAATCAATTTATTAATAAAAATACGTCAAGGTCTCTACTCCAATTAAAGCTCAATTGCAATTAGGATGAAGAATGACCCATTATACACACAGCCGAGCCCCTTCATCTCGGTTGATTTGACAAAATTCTGCTTTGAAAACTATCACCCCGTCGTACTTCGCACAAAATCATTTGAACTGTGTAAAATCCTATAACCTACCCTACCTGAACACTAATCGTCTTGAGAAAGATTAATGTGCATACTTTTAAGGTCGATGAGACAATTTGATCAAAACGAGATAAGATCCTACACGTTAAATTAGAATATGTATTGATATTTTTCATTACCTAGTCTAGTACGTCCTTAACTCCTTTCAGCACAAAACACAAATACAAACTGAGCTCATGGCTCGTACTCGTATAGGCCCAGGTTTGAATGAAGATTTGCAAACTTCCCAAGTTGCTTTGCTAACCTTTAAGAAGAATCAAACTTAGAAACCAGTGACTGGCACGCACGGGCAAAGGTATGCAAGAGCAAGAGTGCAAGGTCTAAGCTTCATTTTAAATGAGGCTACATGTATACATTTTGTTCATATCATACAAAGTTAAAAAAACTTCTGGTCGGTTTGTAATTACCATTTACCATTCACTCCATACACAAACAAAACCCCCTTTTCCTTTAACCTTCGCGTGGTGAAAATAATAACACAAAGTGAATGATAATTAAAGAAACCTTACAACAGGAGCCACGTTGTGGTTATACCGCTAACGTCAATCGTCAATTTCATCCATTGAAATCCCCAGACCCAATGTAATGTCAGTCATGTGAATGTATGCAAAATATTTCCTTTGACCGCATTTGTATTTTATTAAATGTATAATTTTATTAATGCTTGAAGTGCATTCCTAAATGCATGCATTTGTTTGTATGACCAATTGGATGCTCCTCAAATTATACAAATCCTTCATCAGGTCATGATCATGGTCGGAACAGTCGGAAGGATTGATTGAGTAATAGAGTAGTAATCACTAAAAGCCTTGTTTGACAATTTTTCACTTCTGCAGCTCAATAAAAATTGGAGTAATAAAATAAATGCCAATTTAGCAAAAATGACATGTCTCATTCCGCAAGTATCAAGTTTTCTGCTTTCGTTAGGAAAATATTAATATGCAATACCTAACACTGTCTAACCTTTTAAAAAATTGTAAAGTGATGTTTCGCTCATTTGCTCTGTTTTAATGTATTAGGGATTTGTCACACCAAGTACACTTGTATTACATAGATTATACAGTGTGAACGTGATGACGTGAAGGTGAAATAGTTCACGTATAGCTTTAGTTTGTAAAAAAAATAATTTCTAACGAATTTTTTCGGGATATTGGACGTCAGAGTCGGCCGAAATTCGTATTCAAACTATATTAATCATTAGATAAATTTTGTATTGATTGAAACTTGCACATATAAGTGCATGGCAAATAAAACTTCAGGAGCAGGACGAAAAATGACGCCATGATTCGCTCAATGAAATATATGAATGAAACTAGTGATTTTCCACGTGCTATCCCCTATCCTGTGCCATACCATTCCATTGACAAGAATGACCTGGAAACAGTTAACGAACTCTGAGTATACACCAGAATTATTTTAGTCATTATATAATTAGTTAATCATCAAGAAACTAATCACGAAAACGTCACATGGGAATAGGGGATTTATCTGTATGAATGAATGGACAGACTGTACTAACCAGCAGGTCATAAAATCAATTTACGATGCAATAAAGGGGAAATCTGCCATATCGATCAAATCCGGTGTTAACTTAGAAGTCATCTACAAGTAAAAGATTCCAAAATCTGAATGCTCACATTACACTACTGACCTAGGCTAAGATGTGATTTAACCTAAGTACCGGACCGGAATTTCTTACCCTCTATTGTGTCGAGTCAAATACTGGGTTCAGACACAGACTACTCTGTGGCTCAGACTGCGGAGTTCCTAGTATTTATTTATTTCCTATAAGTGCATTGATTTTAGTATTGATTATGACTTACCTCGAATTATATTTGTGGCAAGGTTAGTCAAGAACATTCCCAGGTAACAAATTCATGTGAATGACAATGACAGATATTAAATAAAATAAACCAAAAGTTTCAAAACTATACTTATGTTCTACTAAATCTACTATTCATTTCATTTCAAATCTTCAAAAGGCGAGCCTTGGGGTCTATTAATTATGTTTGATCTTACTCAATCATCAAACATCAAACTAAAACCCTTATGTTGTTTGATGTTCAGGTGAACATTGAATCTCAAGTCTCTAATCCCTGACAGTATTCACGATTAGTGCTTATGCGATTTCAAAAACGTTTTAAAAACATTAAAAGAAATTTGCGTTGGTAGAAATGTGATATGAGTATAAATTCAATTATGGTAATTTGTAATTGACGTTTTCATAATAGGAATAATGGCATGACTTTTCAGTGACTCGTTTTATGATCCGCTCTTGCACCTGACTATTGTGCCCATGTGATCCCAATCTATTTCTATTTTATCTGATTTCATCCTTACAAGGACTGTGTAACTTGATCCCAAATATGCTTGTAAGGTTTTCCATTGCTAATTATTCTACAGTTAGACTTGTTAGACAATTAAATTAGGGTGCTCGATAATATATTTCTGGCCCTGTACGGAAATTGCAAGTGCTACTACTACACTCTGGCATGATGAGATTACCAGTGTTCATAAAAAATGAAAATGTGATTAGTGATCTAATTTCTTCTAACATTCCACATAGGTTTAGGCCTAATAACTGGTAGTGCCAACATATTCTTTCAAAATAAATGCCTCCAAGACCTAGTGAGTTTTTAGAATCCGTAGCAGCAAAAAGGTCTAAAATCAAAAATTTTAAAATATATGCTCGGTATGACCTAGGTCAAATCAAATGCATTATGATTGCAGGTTTAACGATGCAACGCACAAAATTCTTACATGCATACGCCAGGAACAAATTGATATATTCAGATCCTCTAACATATATGTTTAGTAAAAATTCGGATTGACCTACCCCTAACAGTGACTGTTTAAGCAAATACAAATTAAGCTGTTAAGACTGTTAATTATTCGTAAAGTCTAAAATCCTCATTCGTTCAATTATTTTGAAATTAATTTGTGACAGTTGTCAATAATATTTGCATTTGTCTTGTCTTTACGAACGAGGTCTTCGCGTAAGTAGGTAGGTTCGTGGACAGATTGTGGTAAACAAAAACAATTTAGTCCACGTTTGAACTGAACTACTTCTTCATCGTCAATCACAATCACACCCCATAACCAAAAACGTTATGAAAAATACATGACCGGAAGCGGAAGTCTAAATATTTTCGTCCTAAAACAATTTACCAGGTGTGTGTTTGACGTGGAAGGGTCAATGACCCAATGACCCCTGGCCTTCTTTCTATCATCAGTTCCATCATATTAAAACATATAGGTCAAATGGTGACATATTCTACACTTCATCAACAAATACTTACATGAACTTGCCTTACCGGCGAATGTCAATAATTGTGACCTACTGATACCGAATTTAATGGGGTTGAATGACTAATTCAAATTCCATGACTCGAATTTCACACTTTAATTCTCTTCTTCATGGATTTCTAGCTATCATATTTCTAATTCCTAAACAAGATACATGCATACATGTTCATTTCAAATCCCAACTTCCCATGTCTGTCTTTCATCTGCGTGACCCAAATTTAATCAATTACCTATCAATTACAATTACAACCACTAGAAATACATAAATAAAATATGCTAAAAAATTATCCGCAATCCATCCATATTCCGTATCTCAATCTCACACAGTTCGAGTTCATTCCACTCACAGTACAGCAAGTATTCTCAGTATCAGCCAGGACCGGAAATTCTGATTCTTCTGAGAACACCGCCCACCACACCACACTTACCAACTTTAGCTTATGGCTTAAAAATAAATGATTTCTAATCTACAATATAAATCTAATCTATCCTCTCCACCTGCCACTGTCCACTCAGATTTTTTTGTGACATCTGGAGTACTTTTTAATTTACTAACTACATACATTTAGCATATAATAACAATAACAATAATAATTCATGGGTTACTCACCTTCAAAAATTCCTTCCTGCCTGCCTGCCTGTTGTTTTCCCCGGGGCCGGAATTCCTGGCTGAACTTTTAATATTTTTTTTATGGAATTCAAATTTTATTTTTTAACTTGAGAATAGTTAAGAGTTAATTTTTAATTTTTAATTTGTGTGATGAATTGGAGTGAATGTGTTGGTAGAGTCAGAGGGTTGAGTCAAGACTGGACTGGAAAGAATAGCACAGGGAATGTGGTTGGAATGAGAGTGGGAGTCCAAAGTCCACTCCACTCTCCAACCCATCCTTTCCTATCCCAGCGAGCCAACCATGGGAGGAGACACAGACACACCGGAGACTCAAATTCCTCATTGAAAAAAAATACACCGCAACAAGTACATACATACAAAACTCATTGACAATTTTGTCTTACATTCCACGCACAAAACTCTACCTCCGTTTCTTTTACTCGTATAAATAAAATATGAATGTCTGTGGTGTATGGATTTCGGCAATCCTATTTTTGGAACATATTTTCCACTGTTTTTTCATGGAGACAAAATTGTCATCTTGATCCGATGAACAATGACTTTCGCCACTTTCTCCAATAGTTCAACGGAGAAAGCTGGAGAAAGTCCTGGTTGTAATCTTGTAATTGAATCCTAAGATGTATTCTATTATTTACACGATATTTATGCAGAGTCAAGGGATGACATATAAACTTTTTTCGGTAACTACTTCCTCCATGAGGGTCAATGGAGAAACTATCTGGACTGGCTGGTTATATTCAGATCATGGGTCCTAATATATGTATACAATTATTTTCTTAAGTGTGTCCGTTTGCTAGCCTTGATTGTCATATATCTCAGACTAGACATACAATGACTGTTAGTTTCTTAATTGTGCGATAATTGCGTCTGATTAATAATCAGTTCAAACTTCAAACTTGCTTTCCGGTTTGCTCGAATTGAATGACTTTATGCCCAGTGAGTGTAGAGTGTCCCACTCCCAGCGGTATGTTTATTAAGGTAGTCGTATGGTTTATGTATGACATGACATAACACGTGGAAACACTGCAACTTGTTCGTTGATTGCCTTATATTCCAGGCACTGGATCTACTCGTGTATACATTACTTATGCGTTGGTTTACACGCACACACAGCTAGCATTCTTGTCGAGATTTGAGATACCTGAGATTGTATTAAGTTGCAGACACTCATAAGCTCATTGATTGAAAATTCCCTGCAGATAAGTACAATTGTACGAATACGAATTGTCAGTCTAATGAATGCAAGCAAAGTAGCAGGACAGCAGGAGTGTTAATATTTATTATTATAGTAAATTCCAATTTGATGAGTGTTCTTTCTGCTGGATTGTCTGGAGTTGGATTAAGATTTACTCAAGTTGAAGTATATCTATAACATGTATAATATCAACACAATAACAGTAAGAAGAGCCTACAGCCTGCACCGTAAACGATACAAAAACAAACAGGACTGGAAGAGTTACATATCAAACCCAATCAAAACCGTTTAATTTTGACCAGTAAACAAACCGTTTTCGCAATACTTTTTAGGTTTAAGGTTTAATACTTTTCTTTTGTCGTGTTACTTCTCGGATATGTCGAAAAATGTGATTTGGATGATTCTGATAAAATTGAATAAGTGAATGATCAGCTCATTATTCATCGTCATCGTAATGAAAGAATGTTAATCAAGGCTTCCGGAAATAGTGCTCTTTCATGTCATCCGGTGTGAATACAAAAAATTTAATGTGGTCAAACCACACTAATGAGTGGAGAAAGTTGCATGGCCCGAGAAATTCGACTTGTGCTGAGAATGGTACTCGTGTAAGAAAAAACTAGGTGAGCTAGACCAGGTTAGTCAAAAGAGCCAATGACTTTGTAAATTCGAGTTATCAAAATGTGATGTGCACGGAATTCTCACTAAATAATTTTGGCCGAGTAAAATATACGCCAAGTGGATTCATAGACTGCTTACTGTGCTTACAGACCCACAAATGGCCAAGTAGTCTTGCTTAGTTCACCAGACAAATTAAAGGCCGCCTTAATATTTTTTCGGTCACTAATATTTATTGGTAATATGTCTGAGGTTTTCCAACATGTATCCGATTGCAGATTAAAACAGAATCGGCAGCCGAATCTGTTTTAATCTAAAATCGGGAATGAAATGAAATTCCACCCAAATTATTACTGTCAATTTGTTTCACCACTTCTATAAGGGGCTTGATTTTGATTTGAATTGATTTCTTTATTAGTGTGCTATCCAATGCATTCGTACATACAAGTATGTTTTTCGATTGTCTAATTATGGCAACA